>JACXGI010002571.1:0-19893 GCA_016801175.1 Esox masquinongy
CCTAAGACTATCAGGGATGTTAAATCTAAATGAAGATGTGATCTGTCTTCAAGAGGGCAGTCCACTAGCGCAAACCTAAGACTATCAGGGATGTTAAATCTAAATGAAGATGTGATCTGTCTTCAAGAGGGCAGTCCACTAGCGCAAACCTAAGACTATCAGGGATGTTAAATCTAAATGAAGATGTGATCTGTCTTCATGAGGGCAGTCCACTAGCGCAAACCTAAGACTATCAGGGATGTTAAAATGTGCTGCATGGAGGAGTGGTCCAAGGTCCATCCAGAAGGGTTCGCCAGCCTTGTCAGACTTTACAGGAGGAGACTCAGTGCTGTTATCCACTCCATGGGAGGATTCATCAAATATGGATGGTGGGGGTGCCAATAATTTTAAAACCTATGCTTTGCAGAAGAAAGTGAATACACAATAAAATGTTTAGGTTTTGACAAATTGTGTAGTAATGAAATTCGGCTCCCAAAATATAACTAATCGTTTGTGTTGTTTGTTTGTTGCAATTCACTTTTGCTCAATTTCATGAAGGATGCCGATACTTGAGTTGACTGTACATTATGGGACGAGGTGAAATAAGATTGTCCTGCAACCACTGCACTCTTTTTGGGCTTGCAAAGAAAGGCCGGTCCACTCACCTACGCACGACTCCCCATTGGCAGAGAACAAGCCATTGTCATGGTATCCATCACGACACTCGCAGTGGTACCAGCCAGGAAGGTTCACACAGATGGCTTTGTCGTCACACTCCACAAACCCATCAGAACACTCATCAATGTCTGGGTGGAGGACGAAAAAGAAAGAGAGAGAGAGTGAGTGGGAAAGTGAAGGACAGAGAGAGGTGATAAGATGATATCAATAAGTTATAATGCTCATAATTGTATCCTTTAACAGCTTGCCTAGAGACCACTGGTTCTGAATAATGTCAGCAGAACTGCTGATTGAATGGAACTTCATTCATGCCTGGTAGGTTTTTCAACATTGTCTGATCCATAATTGATACAATAGCGTGTCCAGGAGTTGATAGAATATGCATGCTGCATCGATATGGCATGAAAACAGCTAGATAAGTGTTTGACGCATCAATGGAAGAACATTACAGTGGTAATTGTAACTACTTTTACATACACCCGGAAGATGGGTGTTTTGAAGCATTGGTTTGAATCTGCTGTTTTGGCAAAACCTGTCCTCCATGTCTCCCCGCTTTTCTGTCAAACATAGAATTAAAAGGCCTGATTTAAAAAAATAAATAAAAAACATTCAGAAATAAGGTCGTTTTAAACCCTTGAAAGATTTTGGAAGCCTGTGAATACAGTCCTTCATGGTACAAGCGAGACACAGACACGTTTGTGTACGTTTCATTGACAGTATTTCCCTGGAACCATGACCCAAAGCTGACTCTGAATTATGTCCTCTATAACACACCAATGGTCACATGTACATGGTATTCTCTCCTCTCTTCCTTTCTGCTCTTTCTCATCACTAGCAGCTACTAAACCAATTGATTTAGACAAGCTAAACTGTAACCCTTTTTAATATGCTTTTTTTCAAAGGCTTGAGGCTAATATTTAATTAGACTGGCTTGGCCAGATGAGGGAAGGTAAGCTTGTCATTAGACAGGGAGGGCTGTATATGAGGGCCTAGGTTTTAGAGTGATTAGATGTGTCTATGTTGGCTCTGATGGCTTTTTTATGATTGCGTATTGTGTGTGATGCATCATCAGAGCTCCTCATTATGAAAATGACTCTGTCCTGTCAGTGACCTTCCCATCTCATTCCCCCAGAGTCTAACCAGCAACCAGCAGGACCCATGGAGAGACAGCTTAGACCCCCTCTCCTCTACGCCTCTCCTCTTCCCATCACGCTCTCTTCCTTTTCCCCTAATCCTCTTCTCTCCTCCCCTTCCCCTCTCCTCTTCTCTCATTCACTCCTCTCCTCCTCCCTGCTCATTGTCTCCTTCTCTTCCCCTCATTCTCTCCTGCTCTACCCCTCTTCTCCTCTTCCCTCATGCTCTCCTCCTCTGCCCATCCTATCCCCTGCTCCTCCCCTCATCCTCTCCTCTTTTCACTCTGCCACACCAGTAATAGGATTAAGATCTATTGGCTAATGAGCCCTCAGCCCTTTAATAGAATTTCTCCAGCAGATTAACCATTGATCAAATGTCTTGGAGATTAGGCCCTTATCTATTCCAAAGACCTGAGTGTTTGTCCGAGCAGAACATAGCAGGTTTACTCTTCTGCTATACATGCCATATTCCAATATGGCTTCAAGGGTGTTTGGCAACTGAGCATCGACGGTAGTTAGTTATATATAAAATGAAATGTAGACATTCAAAAAGAAAGACTTTCTATGTTAAGAAAATGTTTTGTTCTTAAGTGAACTAGACAATTATTAACTCAATATTTTAAAAACTCTTAAAGAATGTACCTGCCCTATATATACGCTGTTTTATTGTGTTATATTTCATACATATGTGTTATTTTCTGTTGTTTTGGGAAGGTCTCTCTAGAAAAGTATGTTTACAGAATAAAAAAAAAAATGCTTGAAAAAAGGAAAGCATTCTCTGTTCACTCAGTTCTCAGTCATGAAGTGAAATCTCCCAAGCTCTTTGTTGCCAGTGAATTTCAGTTGACAGAGCATCAGACACTTTGAAATGAGAAGCTACATGTGGTCTTCAGCCAGAAAGGGAAAGGGGGAAAAAAATAATCTATTTAAATAATAATTTTTCCAATCTGACTGCATGAAATTTTTCAAAGAAAGATGGAGCGGTTAGTTAATATTTATAACCAACCTAGAGGCAATACAGATCTAAATATACATAAATGGAACTATTTTTAGCATATATTCATTCAAACTGTTCCGTTGCTAAGCATGTACCCTGCTATGGTGACAAGAGGTCATGTCTTCAATTGAACATTTCACCCCACACTTCCTTTATGTGACACCACAGCTGTTGATCACAGTTACTGCAAAGCATTTCCAAAGCCTTTTGATAAATTGGCAGTGGCTTTAAATATACCTTCGCAAAACCCAGCGCTTCTACTTTAACTACTTCCTGTCACATCTGAATTAAGTCATCATAACAAATGCAAGGCACATGTATTCAATACTATCTTTCAATTTAAAATGTAAAAAGACAGTAACTAAGCCTATAATAAAGAGTAACTAAGCCTGTAGTAAAACAACATTTTTCTTTGTCATCCAATGTTAAATTGTTCTCTCCCATACTGCATTATCTAATGCATTCTGGGAAATGTATGTTATCTGAAATCTAAAAAATCATTTAGAGAGTTAAGAATTATAGACAACCCACAATTTGTTAGAATACTTTTATAAGTTTTATAATACTTTTTATAAGTTTTATAAGAATGAGTTTTAAATAATGAATGTTTAAACCCTTGGTTACACAGTATTGTTAACCATAAATTACTTTTACTATTAAAAATCTATTTTAATTTCACAGAATTAAATTCCCCCTCCTGTGGGGTATGATCCATTCAATTTTTAAAAGTGAGTTGTAATTAAAGAACAAATTGTTACTCAATTTAGACCTGACTCCAGCCCTGGTGAACACGGGTCATAATGGCTACTCAGAGATAGATGGATAGAGACAGCGGAGCAGTGGAGACAAAGAATGAGGTGGAGAGAGGGATGGAGAAAGGTGGAGAGCTGATGGCGTGGGCATGGTTATGGCGAGGATATGTGACAGGCTAGAAATAATGGCGCAATATAAACAGCTCTTCAAGCAAAATCAACCAGTAGGTTGATGTTCCCTCCTCCTGCTTATTGCATTACATTTCAGCAGACGCTTGTATCGACAGTGAATTCCATGAGCAATTAGGTTTAAGTGCCTTGCTCAAGGGCACAACAACAGCCCTGTTGTCGGCTCCGGGGTTTAAACTAGCAACCTTTCAGTTCCTTACCCGACTTTCTAACCACAAGGCTATTACAGAGGCACGTCCTCCTCCTCACATTGACCCTACCTCTACACTCTCACTTAACCCCTCTCATCCATCTCTCTCCCTCTCCTATCTCTCTCCATCGCTCTCCCTCTCTTCCCTCCATCTCACCTCTCTGTCTCCAACTCTCTCCCACCCCGCGTTCCATCCCTCTCTGAGCTGAGGCAGATAAAGAGGTAGCAGCTATCTTCCCCTCCAGTCTTGACTGACAGGACTACCTCAGGGCCTGGACACGCAGGCTACCAGCTGTAGACAGAAGATCTCACACGGTGTACAATACGATTACAGTTTTTCCATTTCACAGTGAAATCAAGGATAATCCTGATCTGTTGCTCCTGGAGCAGGATACAGTACCGTTTATAACGCCTCCTAATTCTATTTCCAATGTGATTCTGCCATCCTCGGCTGTATGCATGTTCTGGTGTTAAGTGGATTAAACATGTGTTGTTGACATTAGGGATTACTGCTCTGATGGATATGTCCGGGGAGTATTCAGGGTTAGTATACAGGGTTAGTATACAGTGCTTTATGAAGGGTATACTAACAAAACTACTGTTGGTATACAAAGGCAAGTTAGTACCATTACAGCAGAATGAATGCTGACTCACTTGGTAGCCGGGAAGGCACAGCAAAGTGAAGTCTACAGATAGATGTCCAGTTCATTTCCTGATACACTGAGAGTAAATACTGCACTGCAGTGGTCAATGCAGAGGCGGCAGATTGGCCTGGTGGGTAGAGTATGGCCCTGTCCCTACGCTAGGCAGTTAAGCACAATTGCTTACAGGTCGTTGCTGTAAATGAGCGAGTTCTCAGTCGACATAGCTGGTAAAAAAAAAAGAAGAAATAAGGTTGATACTAACCGGACTGTGAGGCAGTCACTGTCCTGGGGAATTGAACTGGAGACCTTGTCTTCTAGTCCAGACGTGCTTTTCACAGTGTGAGTTAGTGCACGCTAGTCTCAGCTCAGAAAACACAAAAGGATCAGATATCTAACGGCAGTGTTATTGCATAACGTTTTACGTCACAGTGCAGTGCAATGGTTTGCTGTTCAAGCCATCACCTCAGAACCAGAGCCGCTCAGTACAGTACCGTTTCCCACGGCGCAGTGTTTCCAGTGTGTCTGCTCACCCCGGACCCCCCCCCCCTCACATCAGATGTGTCATTCAGCCACCAGCAGGTTGTGCTCAGCTATACGACAGTTCGTGCCATTAGCAGGCTGCCTAATTAAAGACATGCTAATTAACCATGATGGAGTGAGTGTGGCTTCATAAGCTTCTAAATAAATAATAAATACAGAATCATCGAGCTTAAACAGCTTGTTTGAGATCAACTAGCATGGCATCCCTGGGCTTCATGGATACTCAGGGAGTGAGAGGAAGAGAGGGAGAGAGAGGCTTGGGGGCTGGCATGGGAATAAAAGCTCTGCACAACCGCTCAAACTCACTTCTTCAGACTGTGAGGACAACGTGATCTAGTGACTAGAATACTCCTCCTGTGGCTATCATCTGTCTGCCTGTCTGTCTGCCTGTATGCCTGCCTGTCTCTCTGTTTGTCTCTCTGTCTGTCCACACACCGGCTCCCCCTCATTCTCTAGTCAGTGAACAGAGACTGTCAGTCATATTAAACAGTTAGTAGCCCCTCCCCTCATTCTCTAGTCACTGAACAGAGACTGTCAGTCATATTAATCAGTTATTAGCCCCTCCCCTCATTCTCTAGTCAGTGAACAGAGACTGTCAGTCATATTAAACAGTTAGTAGCCCCTCCCCTCATTCTCTAGTCACTGAACAGAGACTGTCAGTCATATTAATCAGTTATTAGCCCCTCCCCTCATTCTCTAGTCAGTGAACAGAGACTGTCAGTCATATTAAACAGTTAGTAGCCCCTCCCCTTATTCTCTAGTCAGTGATCAGAGACTGTCAGTCATATTAAACAGGGGAGCTGCTGGAGATTTACAGTATTTTAAAAGGTGCTCCCCTTCTGGCTGCTTTCACTGACTCATTGTAACCACTGAGAATTGCCCACCAGGGCAAACACGGTCCGCAATTAGTGCAGGAAGGTACAGTTGGCTGCCGGAGAATAGGAAAACTCCAATAAAGAGCAGTGTCTTTCAACAGGAAGGAAGGGAGAACATTCACCACAACGGACCAGCTCAGCAAGTCAGCACAACACATCTGACTAAGGACCAAAGACTTGTCGTAAACAAACGTTTCCATTTTCCTCTCAGCAAGGGTTGTTCTGTGGGCCATGTTATGGTAAGTCCTGTACCTCTCTGTCCATAGCCTTCTGTAGGCTCCCTTTAGCAGCCATATGCTAAATAATGCATGTTGTGTCAGAACTGTCAGTGTGTTGCTGTCTGTCACAGCAATTTGTCACTGTCCCATCACTCCGTACAGGGATGATCCGGCACGGAGACATACACACACACGCACCCGCAGAAATGACATCATGGGCTCTGAGGACCCAAGCTCTGGCTCTAGTGTGTGTGTATGTGTGCGTGTTTCATCCTGGCTCTGTGTTTTAGTAGCTTTCAGCTGTCACAGGCAGTCTGACTGCCACCGTTCAGTATTCGGTGTGAGTCCCGTGGGGGAACTAAAAGCAGCACGGTGGGTCGGTGGGGTGGGGGCAGGCCGCTGTGAAAGCTTTTCTATGTTCAGCCACCAAGGCTCACTCAACCTTGACCCGCCTCGCTCCTCAGGCCGGAAGGAGGGAGTCAACCCTCGCCCCATCTCTCTCCTCAGTCTCTCCCTTTCTCCCCCCTCACTCTATTTTTCCCTTCTCTCCCTTCCATTATGAGTTTGAGCAGTGTGAATTCCTTCCGGAATGAGCCACTCCTATCCAACAGCGGGAGGTCTCACCGGGAGCGCGTTCCCGCGCGAAGGGACGCGTGACGTCTCTGACTGACGCCCACAGTCGATCCCACGGCTGTCTGCTGAGGTCTCCGCAGAACTGCGGTGGTGGCCACAAACCTCCAGAGGGGCGGCTTGGGCTCTGTGTCAAGGGCACTCGGGTCAGGTGAAGAAAAGAGCTGTGACAAGCCTGACTGGTCTGGAGACAGAGCGGAAAGGAAGAGAAAGACTGGAGATGGAGAGCTGAGCAGCTGCCCAGTGTGTTGACATAAGCCGCGTCACCTAAGGCACGCTGTCTGGTAATCTGCTTTATTGTGTGTGTGTTAAATTATAATCAAAGTCAATTATTCACTGTTGGGATGGAAGGAGCAAAAAAATAAACAAAGCCCTAAGCTCCACTTTCTTGTGATTTTCCCTCATTCTATGATTAGACTATCTGTACCGCAAATGTTTGTTTGTCGTTAATTAGGCTTTGATCATTCCGTTCTAAACGATTCCATTCAACAGAAGAAGAAAAATCATCTCACAAATCCATGTCCCCTTACTACTTACTGTTCCTACTTCCACAGATCAGAAAGTCGCTGATTCTACAAAAGAGGAAGGAAAGGAGAAAAAAAAAGTATGAAGCCCAAGCCTTGTGACGGTAATGAAATGGTCGAGAGCTCAAACCATATCATTACCAGGGTACATGGTCATCAGAGCTGGTCCACTGCAAAGAGCAGATGGAGAAGGGGACAGGAAATCATGGTTATTACGCTTCTAAAACCAGTCAGCCAGCTTCCCTTCAGCCATGATCAACATCACAGAACAGGACAGAACAGCACCCTGAGAAAAATAATTTGCTTTAAGACAGGCAGTAAAAGGGTGCGCCTCTTAAAAGTCCTTAATGTGCGATCAATACATGCATCGATGACTGGTGCCGCAGTTCAGCAACTCTGTTTATGTTCCGTCTTCCCTGTCTGAAAGACACAGATTCTCAAACTGTCATGCCTCGGTTTTCTATTGGCTTTCCTTGCGGTCTTGTCCTGACTACTATTCTCTATGTTCGAGGGGCTTAAAGCAAATCATCTGTAGTATAGATCATGGATAAGAAAGAATAAGCTGCTAGACAACCATGTCAACATTGTTTCACGATTTTACATGAAGAGCAAATAAATATAATAAAAATAAAATAAACCAAAAATACAAATGATGGACATTGAAATAATATACTGCTGTGAGGAAGGAAATATTCCTCTTTGGAAACTTGTCTATTTTGACATATTTTGACATGAAGATAATTAAGGTAAACTGCTTTGCTCTGGGACAGAATGACAGATTTTGTTATAGATTTGCTCAAGTGTTTTAAATCATTGTCCAGTTGGAAGGTCTATTTTCAGTTCCACTTAAGATTTCTCCAGCTTCCAATTCTTAAGGCAGCATCTTTATTTGCTCAAAGTATTGTAGCACTGTTTGATGCCCAGTGGTAAATAATGTATAATGCTTGGTCAAAGGCGAAAAATAAGAACTATAAGGCACAGTGCGTCATTACTTTGTGATCTATTGTAATTTGAAAGTGAGACAGATAGGAAAGCCCTAATAGAAAACGCTGATTAATATCAGGTGTGATGCAGACACACTCATTCCAATTATGCTGCGACTGCAGTTGGAATTCTCCAATGGCCCATTGGAAGAGAAACTAGCTCATTAGTCACCACAGAACAAAATGTAGCCATACAGGAGAGGAAATAGGATGAGGAGAGGACATAGGGATATTAAGGGCCAGGTTTGGGTAATGGTTCTGGGTAAACTGAAGACTGGTGTTTTATGGGAATACAAAAGCTGGTGAATAGTAAATTAAAAATCTCAAGGAGCAGTACAGTTAGTGGATGTTTTAGAGTACAGACTGTCTATCTATCTGTAATGTAGCAGTTTCTTTGGTGAGGAAATCATATTATTTTACATCTAGCAAAGGAGCTTTGTGCTTCAGTAAGCAACGTTTCTAAAGATTGATACTGTGCAGCAAACTACCTTAAATTTCTCTATCAGTTATTAGCTTAGCTAGCTTAGCCATTCACCTTTCATTGAAAACAGTATGCTGCCAACCAGATACCTGGTGCTACAGACATTGTGCTGAACCCTTCCAGCAAAAGCTAGAATTATCATACTGTGCCATTTCTGGGGCAGCAATCTGCAACTTAATTAAAACGGTAAGCAATGCTGAGTGGGATTCAGCATTTAAATGCGGCGTGGACTGTTTTCCCTGTCCGGCGGTGCCCCCATCTACACAAAGTGAATCATACTGTGGCCCGAAGGTGCCCACACCCCATGGCTCCGGACTGCACCAACCACACAACAGAGAATGCTGGTACTACAGCGCAAAAGCAAGGACTGGGCAGATACCCTGGAAATACTGGCCGTGTCCGACCAGAGGTCCTGCTCCCTGGCCGCGCTGCTAGAGATCCACAGGGATATTATGTGGGCCCTGTTAAAAAGGTGGCAACTGCCTTACAAGAGGCCGAGAGCACCGGCCACACCACACAAGAGGCCCAGAGCCCTGTTCGTGCCTCCCAGCGCCCCAGCTCACCCCAGCAGCCGCCACCGCTTACAAAGGGGTGTAGTCCGACGCTTGGGGGGGGGGGTATTGGCTGTCCCTTTTTGATTGATGTATACCCTGCGTTTGTGTCAAAAACAGTTCAAAAACGGTCTCTTCAGGGCACTCTACCTTGGCAAAAACGGAGCAAATGACTGCAATTTGGTATTGCAAATTACCGAAATGGCTTATATCGTATGATTTGCCAGATCCTGCTAAACACAGGGGGGAAAAATGGTGTGGCTAGCACTAACACAATGGGAATCAAGTGACACATGATGACATGACCAAATTTGATTTTAGACTTATTAATAAAAGAAATACATAGTACAAAGACCAATTTACTGATTTCAGATCTTCTAATATAATATTGTTGTACATTGTGTTATCTTAATTAATGCTAATGAAAACATTTAAGGGAATTCCTTTATTTCCACATTGTAGAATAATTGTAAAGACATCAAAACTACGAAATTACAAATACTTAATCATGTCACAACCAAAAGTGTCGAACAGATACAGTACATTTAATATTGTAGTTTCTTCGAGGTAGCCACCCTTTGCCTTGCAGTTTTGCGCAATTTTTGCATTCTCTCAAACAGCTTCATGAGCTAGTCACCAGTAACGTATTTCAATAAACAGGTGCCCTTTAAAAAGTTAATTTCTGAAATTTCTTTCCTTACACGCTAATGAGCCCATCAGCTATGTTGTGACAAGGTAGGATTGGTATACAGAATAGCTCAAATAAGCAAAGATAAATGACATCCATCATTACTTAAAGACATGAAGGTCAGTCAATCCGTACAATTTCAAGAATTATTTAACTTTTTTCAAGTGCAGTTACTGTACATAAACTTTCCAGTTTGGATGTCTTCACTATGATTCTATAATTAGGAAAGTAAGAAAGCTTGGTCAAAAATTAAGTATAAAATAAAAAAATATGGTTTGAGCGTCAATATGTATGCTTTCCCCACTGCTCATTGGGAATTACATATCCATTACTTTGGGTAGTGTGTGATGAATTGGGTCACCATGTGTTCCTGAACCAAGGCCAAAAATCCATCAAGGGTCCCAATGGAAAATATGTTCCTTGAGACGATGGACTTATGTACCTCTTTTTAAGTTTTAAGGTAAACGGGATGAGCTAAGTGAGCCTGCAGATGCAGCTAGGCTGAAAAGCGCCACCATGAGGTAGCAAGTTTTATTATAATATGATCATGCATGTTGATGTTGTGCGCATATATGTGCAAAACCAGGCCCCCAGAAATGTTCAGTGGTCAATACCAGCCTGACACATTTTATATAACATTTAAAGAGTTTTGTCCATAGATGCCAAATATAAAGTTACAAGAAGTTTGGTCATTTGATACAATAGGAGAAGCCTTTTGAGCGTTACTCACAAAATTTTCCAAAATGTGCAACAATCCAATATGGCGGAGTTAATGGGTTCCAAAGCCAAACATGTTCCTTGAGAGGGTGGATTTATTTACCTCATTTCAAGGCTTTACATAAAACGGGGTGAGCAAAGTGTGCATGTTTTTTGACCAACTTGGATTATTTGGCGTTGAGAGTGCTTGGTCCGTAGATGCCAAATATTAAGGTCATTATTAAGGTCATTCGCTACCATAAGAGTATCGTTTGAAGTGTTTTTCACATAATCCAAGATGGTGACAATTCAATATGAAAATGGGACTCACATTATGGGTCCCACTGTCAAAGTTTTTTATTTTGAGGAGTTTGACATATGTATGTGTGGTGAGCTTCCAAAGTTGGTCACTTAGGAGGCTTATTACAGCGCCACTATGAGATCGAGTTGCATGGCATTCCATAAGAAGTTGTGGCCTTTGGGCCTATACTACCATGTAAAGTTTGGAACCACTGCCCCAAGTTATTTAACAATTACAATAGGGTTTCACCAGTGAACTTCTGAAACCCTCACAGCTAAAGCCAAGCTGGCTAGTCAGTAAAGTAATGCAAGGTAAAAACCTACTTTGTTTGAGCTAACTAGCTAGGACAGCTAATCAGGTCACACGAGACTGATGTGCTTGCACATTCATAAATCACTGTCTTATTGCTAATTATTAAGCTACTATGAGTTTAATCATAGTGCTATAGTATCAAGGTATTTTACCAATCCACACAGAATCCATCAGAAATTGCTTAATATTCAAATTTGAGTTCTACAAGACAGATTGGTTAAGGGTTGAGAGTTTGTAAGGAGTGACTATATCTGACATAAAACAATGAATGCCAACACAGTCAAACTGGGTATTTCAATGGCCAAACCTATTCCTGATGAATTTTCATAGAATAAACACACATAGTGATTCATCAGATACATAGTGGTCACTGAAAAATTAAATAAAAATACATCATGGTGGCTTTAAACTGCCCAGCAGATGACGTCATGGGCTCTGAGGACGTGAGCTCTGGCTATTATATAATATCCAGAGAATGAAATACACTAGCATGAAAGCCATAATTAAACAAAGCATATTCTTCAGATTTTTCTTCAGTATCTCATCTTGAGTCATTCCTTTTTTGAAATAAAAATGTAGTCTTTCAAAAGAAGACCATGGCTCACCTCTCCCTGCCTACATTTTTGTCTGTGCAGTCTTGCTGCAGTGTTTAAATGAGCAGGGCAGAGAGGAAGTCTTACCTGTCTCACACCTTTTCCCTGTGAAGCCTGGCTGGCAGATGCAGTTGTTAGGGGAGACGCAGGTTCCTCCATTCTGGCACAGGCCATCACAAATTGCTAGAGGACCACAGGAAGTACACAGTCATTACTGAACATCAACATTTTAATTAGGCCTATATATTTGCATAGCTACAACCCATCGGCTGAGTTTGCCGTGTTGCTTAATAGTTTAATGCATTTTAATGAGATAAATGGTAGAATGGACTGAACGCTAGGAGTCATCCATTAGTTTTTGGATGGTTTGTACATTAGGGAAAGGGGTATCAGAGCGAAAAAGGACCCTATTTGTTATTGTGTGGGTCAGTGGACCTCACCTTTGCAGATAGTGCCATTGCCAGTGTATCCTGGCTTGCATGAGCAGCTGTGCCCTCCCACAGTGTTGAAACAGAGGGCATTCTGGTCACAGCTATGCAGTCCAGTCACGCACTCATCATGCTCTGGAAAAGCAAAACAAACAAGCAGAACAGCACCTGTAAGTCCAGAACAGAACTTCACCTTATACCGGCCAATCACACCCTAACAGCACCTTTAAACGGCACACTTTCACACTATCTGTTCGGGTCAGTCACACAGTTACACTAACAGCACAATAAGACCAAAACAAAAAACCTGGCCCACCGCTGTATCTTCAGTGTTATATGTCACCTGGCCCTCTACTGTATCTTCAGTGTTATATGTCACCTGGCCCTCTACTGTATCTTCAGTGTTATATGTCACCTGGCCCTCTACTGTATCTTCAGTGTTATATGTCACCTGGCCCTCTACTGTATCTTCAGTGTTATATGTCAACTGGCTCTCTTTACAGTATTGCTCCTTCTACTGCCAGTGTACTGATTCTGTCACACCAATTTATTAATATAAGGTGGTGACAGTGGAAGTAATGTGACTCACTTTTCTTTTGCAGAAACATTATTGTGTAACCGGATTGGTTGATGCTAAATCATTCTCCCCTTCAGATCCAGGGTACGACAATTATCTGGAGGTTAGATTTCAGTTGTCAACATATGGGATAACTTAAGGGGTAGAATATCCACCTCACCAAAACTGTTAGGAATATAATGGGCAGAATAACAATAAAATATGGTTCCCTGACCATACTGTTATTAAAAAAATGATTTATCTACAAACCTAACTAAGAACATTCAGACTTCTAATTCACAATGAAACACTTGCAGTCCATTCGTAACTATAGATTTGGTATTGGTTCTGAAACTAATAGAACACTAAATGCCACATTTTTATCTATAACATCCAGACTATAATGAGACAATGTGTGCTGAAAAGCCCAGCTTGCAGAAGCAAATATTCTCCCTACAAATAACCTTTCCCAAATAACCTTTTTTTTGGGTGGGGGGGGCTAGTAATCACAAAAATCCTTGAAGAATGTATAATATGTATAATAATGACAATATATTTCAGAATAAGCTACAGATATAGTGTCCACTATGCAGTGTGGTAGGCTCTTTTTTAATAGCACAGCTTACCAAATGAGACCTAACGTATTTTCTGTACAACAAACACACCACATTGGTACCCTGGATGTCCATGAAACAGACACATCTAAAAAGGAGTGGAAACACCAACAGCAGAAACCGGTCGCAATACCTTAGGTTGGTAAGATGCGGTTGGCTTCAAAAACACAGTAGGATCCGCAGCCTAAAATAGCAGGTACGCTAAAAACATCAGATCTCACGCGTTTGGTTGAAACCAAGACCAAAAATAGAGCTGTCTTGACAGGTGTAATCTTTATGTTTACTGAGTCTCACGGTTCAAAGGGGGCTTCCTTAAGCACATTCAGAACTAACACTAATTCCCAGCTTGGAATCAAATGATGTCTTGGGCTCATGCAGCAGACACTTTTACTGGAAGAAACTACAGTCGTCCGTGAGTATCGCTAACATTTGATTGACACCAGGAATCAAAGCCACATCTCTGATAGATAGCGGTGCCACCACATCCAGCACCATGGGATCCACCGACCAACACCGGCTGGGCCCATGAGATGCTACCGTGATCAGAGACATGTTTTACTCTCTCACTGCCGGCGACCTTGTTTTATTTAGTGTCCTCCACAGCAACTTAAAGGAGCAATAAGGGTTACATTCCATGCTCAAGTGCTCAGCAACATACATAAAATGTGTGTGCTGACAGTTCAAGACTTGAACCGATTGTACGACACTGGAGCAACGCTCTTGAGCACTCTGCTACGTGCCGCCCTTGTGTACAAAGGTGTCTACCCCTAGTTGAGAGTTTTTCTCTTGTTTTCAGAACTGCAATGGGCAGTGTGTGAAATATTAGGCCACAAATACTGTACAGTAGGTCGCATTCAGTTTCCAAACATTTCCCAGAATAACCTCACCGCCTCTGGCTGGTGTTTCCAACACTCCTGAGACCATGTGCCCTCTGGATAATCGGTCTGCACTGTGATTCAGCCGGCCAGGTAAATTGAACCGCTCTTAGTGAAAGGATTCACATTTGAGACCAATGTAACCTGCGTTCCACTACACTGTGTTTTATGTCAGAGCGGGGGCGGTGCTGGTGATTTATGTAACTGATAGTTGTATTGTCCAATCCTTTGACTACATGTGGGTGCTCCAAATTCGAAATAATTTAGTACTTCAAAGCCAAACTGCAGGGAGCTCAAATTCATTTATGTGAAGATGTGTACCTCTCCACACAGACTGCTCTGCCTATTTTCCCCTTTTGCGCTGCTCCCTAGCCTTTTATCTATGCTAGTTTAAGATGAATACACTAACTGCCACGTTGCTCTGGATAAGAGCTTCTGCTAAGTAACTGAAATGGAAAGGTATAATGTAGTTATACGTGACGTTGCATAATGAGATCAAATGGCACACCCTGTGCAAAAAAGAGGTGCGCTCTCCACGGCAACAGAGAGAGCTGACCACCAGAAAATTATTTTGAAGAGCTCATTCGCCATTTATCACTAGCCCTCTGCCCCTGAGCAGTGGCTCTCTGACTCATTGCTTCCCTTTGCATGTCAGCAGTCAACTGATCATTTAATATCTTCATTCCCTCACTAGTAGGCGGAGCCAGAGTTCCCCTCCAAGCATTTGGACAATGTTATTGGTGCTAACCCTAATCTGAAAAGAAGAGAATTGTACTTGAATGCCTTGACTCTGACTGCAAATCTCAGAACGTACTGTAGTGAGGTGCTTTCGGACTGTGAAAGTATTCATCCCCACGGAGTGAGATGTCAATAATCCGGGGTGTGCTTATTAAAAAAGACTCATCTTGATCCAGAGTAATAAAATAACAAACAATCAGCCAATTTCAAACCTTCTCTGACTCTCAAACATAAAAAAGCTGTTTTCCAGCAACTCACTGCTTTTCTGAAGACAAACAATATTTACAAAATGTTCCAGTCCGGTTTTAGACTCATCATAGCACTGAGACTGCACTTGTGACGGTAGGGCTCATCCACCTTACCCCACGAGGGCCGGAGCCTGCTGGTTTTCTGTTATACCTCATAGTGAATTGGACCAACCTCAGGTCTAAATAAGTCCCTGACTAGAGGGTTGCAATGAGAAAATGGAGTGGAATTGGCTTCAAGGGCCATATTTGATGTCCCCTGATTTATAGGCATCAGACCATGGTTGTGTGCCCTTTCTTATGCTTCCTGACCTTAGCACTGCCTTCGACACAATTGATCACTCCACTCATCAGAAATTATTTGATACAATCTATTAGAAAGATATCAGTTTGTATTTGTGGATGGTATGCTTTGGTGTCCCTCAAGGCTCTATTTTGGCACCACTTATATATTTCACCCAGAAACAACATGTCAATGATTACAGCAACACACAGCCATACATTTAAGTAAATTATGGTGAAGCCCGAAATGCTTAGCCTAGAAGCCTGTGTTTCAGATGTAAGAAAGTGGATGACAGAATAGTATATACTTTAAAACTGAAAAACAGAAATTAAAATTTTAGGTCTCAAGAAACAGGGATTTGCTGTCAGATCGTACAATGAACTGCAACGGTTATACAATCATCTGAAAAACAACAGTAAAGTTGCTCGTCATTACTCTGAACGTTGACCTCTTTTTTTTTGACAAAGATAAAAATAAATTCCAAAAGCAGCTTATTTCCATCTCGGGAACACTGAAAACAATGATAACGTTTGTACACATTTAGCCTAGCTCATACAATTCTTAAACTTCTCTCCACAGATTGCATTGGGAAAGCAGTGCATGGAATGGCTATGATTTTCACTTTATAATGGTGTGATTCATGGCTAATCGGGTGCGAGAATTCAATGCCCAGATAAAGCCCCGCCTCCACGCCAATAGAGGCTCAAAACTTGATTTTGAGAAAACATGATTTGAACGAAGGTGGGAAGAAATTGTAATCGTAAGAAGAAGCGAACGTGGAAAAAACGTGTTTGAACGAAGACATTTTAAGATCGGACGCGAAAATCCATTTAATGATTTTAGCATACACTTTCTCCACGCCTGAATCTATTTTTTCATACGATTGAATTTAGTTTTTTCATACTATGAAATATTTCAGTTACGTTTTTCTTTTCTTACGTTTCTTTTTCTTACAGTCAATACATTTGACATACAATTTGGCTCCATACTTTTGAATCTAAGGAATGCTCCCTGTAATTTCTATGGTGTCCCATTGTATCTAAAAAGGACTTGTGCCCTTCAACCACGTGTCAGGAGAGCCTGTCCTGGCAACCCCTGGCTGTGCCTGTCCGAAGCCCAACTGATTGTGTTGCAGATATATCTTCAAATGATTCCTGCTGTCACTGCCCACAGCCCACCTGGTCATCCCTGTCCTTGTCCACTTGCTTGTTCAATTGATCAGGATCCGGCCTAAAGACTCTTTGGACACAGCCCAAATGTATTTACTGACCAGCTGGTAATCTGAACATATAAAAAAAATACACTGATCAGGCCCAAAAAGGTCATGTACTTGTATAATCAATCTTTGATTGATCCCTAACACACGTTCTGTGCTTTCCGTTGGAGTATGTGAAAAGATAACGTCTTTAAGCTTTTTTTTTAGACAGTAGAGGCCAAGGCTCCTCTTTGTAATTGTTAATGCTCTGTCTTGTCCATGTATGGCATCACATATGAATACCTCCCCCTTTTGACAAAGGTGAGTTCCTGATGCAAACGGTTCTGTCTGTAGTGGTGGAGGTGCATATGAATGCCATGACCTTGAATGCAAATCTTAGAAATGTTCTTTCACATAGAGGTTATGTGGTCCAGGAGGTCAAAACCCGACACCAGACTGCAGCCCAGCTCTGGACTCAAAGTTTGTGAATAAGCCTATGAAATATTCATTTCTTCAGGCATTTGTTGGATGATGGAGGTCTAGGACTGGTCTGAAATACGAATACCTCCTTAGCCAACATAGAATGTATGTTGCGAAAGCTCTTTGAACTGAACGCTGATGGTCGGCAAAAAAATTGGAGCAAATAGCCCCCTGTAATTGCATGAAGCGCTAAGCCTATAAGAGCTCTACTAGTCTCTTAACCGGAGGGGAATGAGAGTCTCAATTGATTTAACAAAAACAACGGATCGTGAAGGGTCATGAAGGGCTTGTTATAGTTTTATTCTGCATGAATTTGTGAGACAGAGAATGCATGCGTGTGTGGGTGAATATGTATGCTTGAGATAAATGGGTGAGATACATTTGAGAACTTAGCCCACGCCTGGTATTTTATATGATTTAATCAGGGTCTTTTTGAACATGGGCGCCAATCCTTTATGTGCCCATACCGATTCTAGAAACTGAGGGGAGACTGACTGTCTGGATGAGCAAGCATTCTTTAGTCTGGTAAAAACTAATCTGAACAGTCATCCGGTTGTTTTAAATTTTCAGAGTGGGATAGCTCTGCTAAAACCTATGAAACCTTGACAGCTGCTTCTGCAGGTTGCCTGCCTCAGCTCCAGCTGATTCTTTCCAGTTAGTGCAGTCAAGGTCCTACATGTTATTGAGGACAATGGGACACTAATTGGTCTAAATTAGTGTATAGAAGGAACCCATGGACTATATTGATTGGCTGCAGCACTGGCTGAGAGGGTTGCTTGGATAGTGGAGTAGAACGGCCGAGAAGGCGTAAGGTCAGAGGACTATTGGCTGCACGTTGCTTCCTCCCTTGAACAGAAAAATCGGTCCAGATTGGGTCTGAGGTCGTTTGGGAAGTTTGGTTGTAAAAGAGCCTCTTAGCTCAGTGGGCACAGAATCCAGATGCAGGGGGCTGTGCTCAGAAGCTCTCTTCTCCAGTCCTCTACAGCTTTGTGTGTCTATACGTGCTGAAGCGAAGCCCCCATATGGGTACTCTTGTTTCCTTTTTCAAAGTAGGAGGAACTACAGACATTTATTTTTTGACTGGTGAATTAACTCCCTCATAAACCTCCAAGAGAATGTCAGCTAGGATGGACACGGACAGACTGAGGTATGTTAAGTAGCTAAAATAGCAAGTCCAACGGAGATTAACTTGTCACTAGCATCTTTGCGCTTACTGTTCTTACAACACGCGACAGGAAATTAACAGCTGCTAGTGGGCCTCAGAGTCATGAAGATAAAATCAAATAAGCAACCATCTGTAACAGTGTAAATCATGATATTCTGTCTAATAAATTCTCAAGGTTTCGAAGAAGTGGATGCACTATACTATATGGTGAGGGGAAGATCTTGATTGGGATAGAACCTTTAAGGAACTACTTTAAACCTGGGTCTCTGAAAGAGAGAAAAACATGTCACCCCCGGTTGCCTCACCCGGTCCGGTTACACTGTAATGTTTCTGCAAAAGAAAGGCTGAGGGAGTGTGGTTACTTACACTGTAGGAGGTGAGTGAAAAGAAAAAAATCACTTTTCCCACTGGAGGGAATCACACTGTAACAGCATGACACAAAACGCAGACCATCATCAGCACCAGGAAGAACATTCGCCACGCCTTTATCTCACTCCCCTCCCACACACACACACACACACACACACACACACACACACACACAACGCAATCTCTGAATACATACATCCTCCCACACTCTCAAAGCTGAACGAGCAATTCCATCTCCTACTGCATGCCCTCCAAATGACCATGAACACAGTGAGATCTTTATCCCACGGACAGACAGGAATACATTTATTTTGCATGGAGCTTGGCAGAGGTTTCATAAATGCTGCTTCGTGATAAGTATACGGTTACTGTTTAACACTTAAGGTAGTAGGTTATTAAACAATAAGGCATTAGGATGTGTATATGGCCAACAGCTTGGCGCAGTCCATAAGCTTGACGCAACATGCCTGGGTATAGCACGGGTATACTGGCAAAGTACCATAGAACCCTGAGGTATTTTAGTGCTATTATAAAAACATAACCCACATAATTAGTAACAGTAAAAAGTTGTTGTTTTTTCATACACGCGGTGTTCAAAGCACCTCGTTTATTACAGTCTATTTGAAGTTGTATTGTGACCTTTCAAAAACTTCCCCTGAACCATTATCACATAAACAAAATAATATACAGTGGATATAAAAAGTCTACACACCCCTGTGAAAATGCCAGGTTTTTGTGATGTAAAAGAATGAGACAAAGATAAATCATGTCAGAACTTTTTCCACTTTTAATGTGACCTATATTGTGAACAATTGAATTGAAAAACAAACTGAAATCTTCGAGGGGGAAAAATGAAAAATAAAAACCTTACAATAACCTGGTTGCATAAGTGTGCACACCCTCTTATAACTGGGGATGTGGCTGTGTTCAGAATTAACCAATCACATTCAAACTTATGTTAAATAGAAGTCATTACACACCTGCCATCATT
>JACXGI010002571.1:19993-65654 GCA_016801175.1 Esox masquinongy
TAGTTGCATCTCAGAGCAAAAGCCATGGTCCGCAGAGAGCTTCCAAAGCATCAGAGGGATCTCATTGTTGAAAGATATCAGTCAGGAGAAGGGTACAAAAGAATTTCCAAAGCATTAGATATACCATGGAACACAGTGAAGACAGTCATCATCAAGTGGAGAAAATATGGCACAACAGAGACATTACCAAGAACTGGAAATCCCTCCAAAATTGATGAAAAGACCAGAAGAAAACTGGTCAGGGAGGCTTCCAAGAGCCCTACAGCAACATTAAAGGTACTGCAGGAATTTCTAGCAAGTACTGCCTGGGTGCTACATGTGACAACAATCTCCCGTATTCTTCATATGAATGGGCTATGGGGTAGGGTGGCAAGACGGAAGCCTTTTCTTACAAAGAAAAACATCCAAGCCCGGCTGAAGTTTGCAAAAACAAACATCAAGTCCTCCAAAAGCACGTGGGAAAATGTGTTATGGTCTGATGAAACCAAGGTTGAACTTTTTGGCCGTAATTCCAAAAGGTATGTTTGGCGCAAAAACAGCACTGCACATCACCCAAAGAACACCATACCCACAGTGAAGCATGGTGGTGGCAGCATCATGCTTTGGGGCTGTTTTTCTTCAGCTGGAACCGGGGCCTTAGTCAGGGTGGAGGGAATTATGAACAGTTCCAAATACCAGGCAATTTTGGCACAAAACCTTCAGGCGTCCGTTAGAAAGCTGAAGATGAAGAGGTAGTTCACCTTTTAGCACGACAACGACCCAAAGCACACATCCAAATCCACAAAAGCATGGCTTCACCAGAAGAAGATTAACATTTTGGAATGGCCCAGCCAGACCCCAGACCTGAATCCAATTGAACATCTGTGGAGTGATCTGAAGAGGGCTGTGCACAGGAGATGTCCTCACAATCTGACAGATTTGGAGTGCTTTTGCAAAAAAGAGTGGGCAAATATTGCCACGTCAAGATGTGCCATGCTAATAGACTCCTACCCAAAAAGACTGAGTGCTGTAATAAAATCAAAAGGTGCTTCAACAAAGTATTAGCTTAAGGGTGTGCACACTTATGCAACCAGGTTATTGTGAGTTTTTTATTTTTCCCCCTCAAAGATTTCAGTTTTTTTTTCAATTGAACTGTTCATGTTATAGGTCATATTAAAGGTGGAAAATGTTCTGACATGATTTATCTTTGTCTCATTCTTTTACATCACAAGAACCTGGCATTTTAACAGGGGTGTGTAGACTTTTTATATCCACTGTAAGTCGTGACACAGTTCCTGAGGGAACAAAACCTAGCATTACTTATCCACCTATATACATTCCTTTAGGAAGAGGAAGCTTTCAGCTCTGATCGATGCTGCTCTGCATTGTGCACTGAACACAGAAATGACAGAACTAGTTATAGTTGACCCAATCTATCCATAATAACAGCTGAAAAGCCATGGCGGTTAACTTTTATTTCTTACCTCTGGCTAAAACTTTGTCCTCTTTCTACTGGTGTTAGTAGATATCTGGGCCACACTAAGCCTGGCAGTGGACTAAAATATCACATTTAGTTCTTTCCACAGTGCTCATAAATGTTCGTACATGAGATAGCTCTTGGGAGTCTTATTAAACAAAGACAATAAAGTAGAGTATTCATATAATTTTTACTAGGGCTATGCGCTTTTCTCCTAATTAGTAAACGAATGCAGTTAGTCGAATGCAGTTAACCAATAACGTACTTTATAAGGACTGACTTCGCCAATGATTTACTAATTGTGAGACATGTACTTCCGATGACTGTCATATGTGGTTGTCTCACTTCGCTATCTCAAGATGAATGCCCTGGATAAGAGCATCTGGTAAATTACTGAAATGTAAATGATTTGTTGCAAAGCATGTGCCATGGAGAAAACCTGAGATCCATCCATTTCACTGTGATCATTTCCTCTATATAACCTCCTAAACAGTATCAGACTCAAACTGATTGAAAGTGACTTGAAAAGGGCTCCTCCTCTGAGCAACGGGTGAAGAGCGTGGCAAGCATGCTTTCGGAAAGCCACGAGCCGGCAAGCGGAAGGATACCGGTTTGAATCCCGGATGTGACGGGAGAAAATCTGCCGGCAAGTGAGTTTGCAACCGGACAGTTGCTGGCATCGAATCCTAAATGCCACTGCCTGTCATGGGCTCTTGAGTAAGGCACTTAACCCCCCGGTAACAACTGCTAATGTGCGGCCAGTGTGGCAGGACCGACTTCAACCTCCTTAACCTGTGTATGTCTGTGAAGGGGTAACGTGGTCATTAAAATGAATACATGACAAGGGCATGAAGCAACAGCGGTGATGTGGCTCTGCTAAGCCTGCTGAGGTCACCTTTAAAGTGGGCCAAAGAAGTGCACTTTGAAGGGAAAACAGCTACTTCGGAGGCAGTGGTGGCAGGTCCCAAAGAGTCAGCACATAACACCGCAACAGATGAGCAGAGTAAAAAAGAGAGGAGATTTTCCCAAGGTCACATCTGCCTGCCTGCCAGGCCAGGGTGCAGTGCGCCCTCACTCTGAATCCAAAGGATGGCGGAACTGGCAGACTAGGTGTGTGTGTCTGTGTGTATGGATGTTGTTCTTCCTTCTTGTGTGTATGTGTTTCTGTGTGTGGGAGTTTGAGCGTGTGTGTGTCTGTATGGTTTTTCTTCCTGACTCGTGCCGCTCATGCTGTAGACAGATAAACAATCAATTATGTACAGGCTGCCACCAGGGATCCTCTGTAGCGTGTTGTCATCCTCTCCTCCTCAGTCTCCTGCTGATACACCTACACACTTCCTGTCTGTCTGTCTGTCTGTCTGCCTGTCTGTCTGTCTGCCTGTCTGCCAAGCTAACTGCCTGTCTGACTGCCTGCCTGGCTGTATATCTCTCCATCTGTCTGAGTGTCTGTTGGTCTGCCTCGCTAACTGTCTATATTAGCTAACTCTCTGTCTCTCTGTCTGAATGTCTGAGTACCTGTCTGTCTGCCAAGTTAACTGTCTGTCTGTTCGACTGCCTGCCAGGCTAACTGTCTGTTTATCTGCCTGGCTGGCTGAGTATTTGACTGTCTGCCTAATTAACTGTCTGTGTGAATGCCTGAACACCTGGCTGAGTGCCTGTCTGTCAGTATGTCTGTCTGACTGTCTGCCTGGCTGGCTGGCTGACTGATTGACTGACTGTCTGAATGCCTGTAATTGGCTGAAATCCAAACAGGTTATCCAGCGACTAATACTGCCACATGCTTTATTCAAAAGGGGGATTTTGCCATAATACTGATTAAAACCAGATTAAAAAAACATTCCCAGCTGATTGACAATGGAACCTTGTATAAATTATCTTCCTTTTTACATACAACTGGCTACAATTCAAATATTATTGTCAAATAAGGCAAGAACATACAACCACAAATAATATGGCTAAACTCTGAAGTACTCAAAGAGGATAAACCAATTAAAACCAATTATTTTGGAGACTGTAAATAGAAAGCATCCTGTTCCTGAATGACATTGTAAATGACGATGTGAAACAAATTATGTCAGCCAAGCTATCAAGGTGTATGGAGAATTATGAAATAATAACCAAGCTCTACCAGAAAGATGGAAGATGCAATAACTTAAAAGGAGAAAATAATTCATTTGTTGGTCTTCCAACAACTAATACACATACAAAAATGTACACATCCAATTGGTCTTTTCCATTTAAATTATTACACACAATTTTTGCTAGAAAAAGGAAGCTCAATATTTGGAGTACTGAATAGTCATCCTTATGCAAACTCTGCCATGTTGGTAATGAATTAATAGACAATCTCTTCTGGAACTGTCCATTGGTGGCTAGTTTTTCAAGTCAGGTTCAGGGATGGTTGTTTTGTAATAATATAAGTGTTCGGACGAGTATTGCTGCAGGATTTGAAGGGCTAAGGTTAGTCAATAGGAAATATTCTGCTTTGGGCAATCTTTATTTTTTCAGCAGTTCACCAGAAACATTGCGGATAGGGAAGTCCCTAGTGAGAAACCACAATGGAATGGAGGGATCTACTTAAAAGGAAACAGAGGAATGATACAAGGAAAGATGGGTGGAGTTGTGGACATTCGGGGATTGGAAGCAATGTTCCCTCTAAGCTGCCACACGGGCCATCTGATTCACTGAACTGTGTGTTTACAGGCAGTAGCATAAGCGAACATATGGGGAATTCTCATAGGCCTAAGTAAGGCTCAAACAACCTATTGGCTACTGCCTGAAACTATAACTTCAAGTGGATACAGCTTAGTGTTCAATGTAATTACGTGCTGGAAGTTGCACATAATTTTCACAAATGTTCCGCCCCAAAAATATAAGGTTTGAAAGCGACGTTACTTTGAATGGTTGACAAACTTGGGTATCTGACAAAAAATACTGAGGTAAACTTTTTTTCAAAAAAAGTTAATTTGAAATCATGATGACCCTGTTGATGGTTGTTATGCTCAAAGCTCGGTCTTGCCTGTCCTCTGAAAATCTCTTTGGCAGCTCCGACTGAAGGGATGCACGCTTTGGCAATAGCAGCCACTGTATTCCCCTTTTGCTGTGTTGTGTCTCTGTTGTATTGTCTGTATTGTGTCTGTGCTTTGTTGTCAGGGTGAATGTGTAGTAAAAAATAAAACAAATACTTAAAAAATGTCCAGGCTGACTGTCTGTCTCGCTGACTGACACTGTAACCAGACTGTGATAATTCATCACTGTATCAGCGAGCACAGTCGACGCAGAAAGAACTACTTACAAACCATAATAAACCGTGAGTGACACTAATTTATCTTCATGCAAAATGACGACATTCCGGGACCTGACAGGCACATCATAACATGTCTAAATGTGAGGGCTGTGTTGAAATAGCACCTATTAAGTGTATGTTTTCCATCACCGTGAGAGAATCAAAGTCGTTATAAGACGTGAGACAGAGAGGAGCTGGAAACTAAGTGAGAACGGAGCATAAAGGATGGGCAGCCGAGACAGACACAAGGCACACTGTCTACCCATAATCCTCTGGATCTACCAGGCCTTTGACTTCACACAGTGAAAGTCATCCTGTCTAATCTTTGCCGCCTCTGACCCCACCGCCCCACCTCACCCCCACACCCCCCCAACTCATCTCTTTTCTTCTGCCTCTGGTAGTTTCCTCTAGCCGGGTTATCGTAACATTACAGCGGGGGTGTGCGAGTGCACACACACACACACACGCGCGCGCGCACACACACACACGCACACACCTCAGGACAGCAGCCCTCTAATAACATTCAAAGGCAGCAGCACACAGCCAAACCGCTACCTTTCATGGATTAGCCACTAATCTTTCTGAGCACGCCTGGGGCTCTGTGGGGAGGGTGGAAAAGAGGAGGGCTAGCTTGACCTTCAAGATCAAGGGTAACATGCTAGTCAAAGAGCAAGGGGAAGTTAGATGCTCCTTTCTTTCAGAGCTCTATTGGACGTGGAGGCTAGGGTTGTGTTGAGGCTCTGGTAATCCATATTTCATTTGGGGAAGAAGCTGGCGGAGTGAGTCCTTCGCCTGCTGGGAAATGAACTGGTGACCTCCTCCAGTGAAGGGCCTTTTATGTAAATAAACTGTTCACTCCAACCGACTGGCTCCCCAAGACCCAGCGAGATCGCAGTGACTGTAGAATATCTATCTGGGTTCAGCCAAATATCATTAAGTTGCTAACAAAATAAGTGCTATGTTTCTTCATCCCAATATGCGTAACTGTAATGTTGTTTCCTCATTGGGTAAATGACTATACAGTACTGTAGCTACAATAGAGGAGATAAAAGACCTTAGAGAGAAACCAGGGCATCATTAGGCTACCTGTCCTTTAGTACTACAGGAGTTCACAATCTATGAATTGCTTAAATAAATGGAGAATAATAAGATCATTTTGTATGAATGGGTAATGCACACAATGCTGTATATATAATGGGTAATTATGCAGTACTTTTAATATCATATGGCACGGGTAGGCAAGTATATGCAGCCTTGGGGCATTTTGTGTCAGAGCGGACACGATAATCAGAAAAAAATGTATAATTATGAAAAATAGTTAAAATGCAAATTGACCATAAGAACCCAAAAAACAAAATAACCAAAAGTCATACTTTCATTACATCATGACATTATGTCTCTGATTTTATTTCCAGGAATAAACCCCCCCCCCAAAAAAAGTTCAGTTTCCCCACCAAAATTATAATATACATCTATATTTCCGAGCCAGTTTTGACCCATGGGCTGCCTGTTACTGGCCCCTGCTGTATGTTTACTTCACGTTGTCTTGACCTGGTGCAATTTCTTTTCCAAGCCACTTGGGAAATAGGCCATCCTTCTGGACACTGTTCAAATCAAAACAGATGTTTGATTTCTATTAATAACAAATAGAACCCAGTGGCTATGTCAGCACAGAATCCCTGCCATTAATATTGCACATAGAAACAGGAATGAGAGAGAATGAGATTGCCTACTCTGGGACAAAACATGAATCTATTGTAGGACAGAGGGAACGCCTAGTGCGTGTGCTCTAATGTGATCAAATGTCGATTTGATTTGATTTACCCTCAATACAGTCCTGGGACACGTCTGGAATTAAGTCGAATTTGACCATAATTCATCGTTTTTATAGCAGATAAAGGAGTGGAGTGTGGCTCTGTATAGAAAGATTCTACATCATGCACTGAGGCAATGATTGTGAATGTACAATGATAGTCCAATAACTCAAAGAGTGATTACGCCAGTAATTTGACTGTAGAAGGTAAAAAGTCATTACATCAGGCCCCCTGAATACGCCTCAGTTTAATCATGAAATTGGCTTTCATAGGGAGAAGCATAACCAAGTTGTGCATGGTTCTGACTGGAAGGCATTTTAATAAGAACCTAAAATATACTGACACAATTTAATCCACAGGGCTGCAGGATTAATCTTCATTGTAAATCTTTGAAACGAATGTGTTGCAGGAAAGAATATAAATAACTTAGTGTTTCTGAACACATTTTCCTCGTAGCTCTTGACAAGCACATCTGACTGTCAACTAATCATCCATCCCTGAATAAGTTGAATCAAGTAAGATTTTCCAGGGCAAAAACAAAAATGTGTGCTTTTGGGGAAAGCACTGATTAGGACAATCGAGCGTGCATTGATAGAATTCATAGAAACAGGACCGTGAGTGTAACTCAGGCTGTGTCTAAGGAGATCCAACGCTAGGGAAAAGGGCTGAGTTAGCAAGGTGAGCCTACTCTGAATAAATCAGAGAACAAAAGGGATGTGAGATGACTGAGAATTCTCCTGATAATTCCTTCTGAAACACTCCTCAGATACAGAAAGCCTGAAAATCCCCCCACCACCTCCTTCTTCTGTTTCTCTTTCCCCACTCACAGGGGAAAAGCCCAGTGGTGTACCGAAAACAGAGGCAGCAAATAGAAAAACTCTCGTTGCATTGTCTCGTTTAGTATTAAAGACACTTGCTTTAATTCAAACCCAGAAGATCAGTGGAGAGGGAGAGACAGAGGAATGGCTGCAGCCTGCCTGAATCCTCTCCCTGGCTCGTGTCCTAAATGACGCCATTGGTTTTCGATCGGAAAGTAGTTCACTACGTCGGGAGCATTCTGTCATTTGGGACCCGACCTCTGGCATGTTTCTTACCGGGCCGGTCCGTTCCTCTTTTTTTTTCTGCCTCCTCTGCTCCATGCTGAGTTTGTTTGCATCAGTGCAAATTGCTTTTTTAATTACAGGCGGATTTGGCGGAAGGAGGAAATGTTGTGCGCTGCCTCTCCCTCAGTGACAGCGTACACAGGGAGCTGCTGGTCCCCATCACTCACACGGTCGACTAATCAACTCACAGGGAACACGACAAATACGCTACAACGTTGTATCTGTAGGGAAACCGCTGAGTCATCTTTACAGACGGAAGGAGACGCAGGCCTGCTGTGGTTCAGTAACAGCACAGGTCCTGGCATTCACTTGAATCCTCCTTTTTCACCTTTGTGTAATGGATGGTTGCCATGTGACATAAAGACGGGAGCGGTGGTCGGAAGTCAATCAGGAATCAATCGGGTTCAATTACAGGTTTCAGCCGGAAGGCACTTGAGAACAGCAGCAGAGCAAATGTCCGACAGGCTTTCTTATAGAAGGCCCTTATAACCAACATCCCTACAAGGAACGAGTGTACTGCCAACAACGCCAGTGGCACTGACTACTGGTGTCATAGAGCAATCACCCAGTTTCACAGATCATAAATGTTTTCCCAGCAATGAAGGCTGTCAAACCTGATCCATAACACTTATCAGTGGCAGGCCAAAAAACAAGTGAAACATGATAATATTTTATTAACGTATCCATAACATGTTAACCAATTCACTGAGTATAAACTTTATTCATCCCAAACATTCCATTACAGTCCCCAATTTGTTATTTAGACATTAAAGTGTCATGCAAATGGCCAGTAGACCGATGCATCATCACTGGAATGGCTAAATGGTTGTTTTTCTAACTTCTAATGCTTCAGTGCCTTATTTTCTAATCTATAAGGGCAACTTAAAGCGATAGTAATCAACACAACGAGACACAGGTGTCAGGAAGGGGAGTTGCTGCCATCGTTCCCATGCCCGTGGTTTGTGCACCGGCGAGGAGGAGCGCAGTCGAGGAGTTGGCACTGCCACACCCCGGGGGGCCGGCGTGACACCCAGGGTGACCTACGTACCTTGCCCTTTCCCCAACCCCAACAGTGGCTTATTTGAATGACTAATGGAACAATATAGCGGGCTGTGTATAATTCTGGGAAGTAAGCAATTAATTCTTAATTATCCAATAGGTCACCAAACGTCTACTCAAGTTCAAGATGTGTATTTCACATTGATTTATTCAAAGTCTTCCCCTACATGTCAGTTTCCATAAGAACTTGTCAGAAGGAACTGTATGCTGTTTAAGTAGCTAAATTATTCTCTACTGAAATCAACCTGCTAATGCAAACTTTACCAATGCAAACAAAAACATTGAACTTAACAAATGTACAGCTACAACAGAAGAATGCATGTGTCTGTAGTAACAGTGTCCCTGTGTGGAATTTCAATCTCGCTGCGAAGAGAAGTTAATAAAGGAGGACAAAGGCAGACCTGAACATAGAGGGCTTTAATACAGCTGGCAGACACAGAGCTGAAGAAAGACAAGGAATCCCCTTGCAGTCCTTTTAGATTGACTCGGCTCTAGCTTTGATCGTGAACAAAAACCTTCTTTCCCCACCCCAACACACACACACACACACACACACACACTCACACACACACACACACACACAGCCAACAGCCGTGCACTTTTAACTTTCGGAAACTTTGAGAGGGTATATGTACTTTCGATAAAAATGCAACACACTTGGGAGTTTTTATCCGCACATGAACCACAAAATTGTTATCAACAACACGAAATAGCTGAGGAAAAAAGCCAACAAAATAGGCAACCTGAACACAAGTATAATTGTATATTTTGTCATTCTAATCGAGGTCTGACACACAATAATGCTGATTTCTCACTCAATCTACCACTGGAATGGAATGTGTAATGGACTTTTCCAATCATACAGTTATTACGCTATGAAATGTACTCAGTAATCTGCCTTGTAATCACCACGAATCAAACCCAGCCGCACGCTAGCCCAAATCAATACTAATGCACAGTGGTATTCTTCTAAGATCCACCGGGCCAGACGAATACCATCTAATTCCACCACACTGTAAAAAAGCAGCAAAGTGGACACAATTACAAACATTCATTTCGATTTGCGTGCATATTAATTGAATGTGCCTGTGGTGAATCAGACCAAATCCGACAGGAACAAATCAAACCCTGACATTCGTTTATATGATCCAAGCACAATTACAGTTGCCTACTGTGCCCACTGATTCCTAACCGATAGCGTCCGTGGCTAAGAAGCTTTTCAGCTTTCTTTCAACACGCGATCATGATAGTTCCGCAGATGTTCTAAAAAATGAAAAGGCTCACGTCACGAGTCACTAAGTCGACTCTATACAACAATGTCACCCACGCGTTGCGTAGAAATGGCTCCCCCTTTGCCGTTTCCAAGGATGCCGCATGGAGCCCGGGAACGTCGGCCGGCGCCACGCTCGGCCGGTGGCGGCTACGGTACAAAGGCCTGCCAGAAGGAAAGACTCACCAGTGCAGCAGAAGTCATCGATCCGGATGTATCCTGTGTGGCAGACGCACATGAAAGAGCCTGGCGTGTTGACACACATGGTGTTCTCCCTGCAGTAGTGTTTGCCCTCCGCGCACTCGTCGATATCTACAGGGAGGAGAGGGGGAGAGCAGGTTATGTGGGGCCTCCGCTAAAGACCCAGGCCCAGCATCAGCCTCACGGCGAAGGGGGGCGGGGGGGGGGTGTATAGGAAATAGGGAGGTATAGGAAGACAACAGAGGAGGCCGCGGTTTTAGATCTTCCACGCTCTCAAACGGCAGCGTCCTCTGTCGATGCTGAACATAGCGGAGTGTCTTTGCGTTGTAGTCAGGCAGATCTGCTCCAACCTCACAGTCCTATATATATAGCTTCATGCATCTTGACACGCCGCCGGGCAGTAAATTCACTCTTTTAATACTGCTTTCCTAACCCGATTAGCTGTTACCTTAGTAACAGCAACTCTTCGCGGAGTACACAACAACAAAAAAAAAACATGTAAAGACAACACACACATGATGCTGTCTCTTTCTGAAACCGCCAGTGTAAATACATTCACGATGTGATGCAACGCAGTGTAACGCCAACAGAAATCCAAAAAGAGAGAGGTCTAACCGGGCAAATACGGCAGTGGAGCTCGGCTGTAGACGGCTGCGCCTGAACATAGAAACCTCCATCTTAAATAAACCAACTGGAGTGGAGATAACGGCCTTGACAGAACCCTAACCCATTGGAAATGGGCCTCGCTCTCGGCTTAAACATACCTTCCTTTCATGCCAACCCCTTTAGCAAACCACGCTTGATTGGAAAAGTCATTGTGCGGGCGTTCCATTCTCCCGCTCGTGCATCCTTGGCTAGCTCCTCCAACCACTACAGCAAACACCATCCCTGGACTGGCTGTATTCAAATGCAGACTCTCTCCTCTCACCCAGCTCTTTACTTCTATTCAAACAGCCACTCAATACCAGATAACAGACTGTGAAACCCACCAATGAATGGGCACGAGGCCTTCGCTAAATGAATAGGACTCTAATTTAACCTTGTTACTGCTTCTGAGAGGGGGATGGAGAGACAAATGGAGAGAGAGAGAAATAGAGTCAATGACTGATTCTCGAAGTGTTTCTCCACAGCGGGCAGATACGGTAGGTAACCTTGATCTTGGTGACATGTTCCCTGGCTTGCAATAGACTGGCCGAGCGACGGCTTTGATTTAGGGCCTATTAACCGTGGGCCCCCGTCTGTCCCCCCCCCTCCATTGAAACAATATCTTGGGACGTGTCTTCGACAGGGCTTGCAGTCCAAGTGGCCGGCGAGGGCGTAAACGATCTCCATCTCCATTAGCCCAGTCCATTTCCTTGATTGGCCTATCACTAGAGTGACACGTGATGTGCCACCCTAAAAGAATTTTATCTTTCAGTGGAACGACCTGGGTCAAGTCACTGGCCGCGAGAGATGGGAAGAAAATGACTTCAGTTTTCCACCCCCTCTCCACAAATGCTGAATCAATCATAGCAATACCTAGAGGTGGGAGATCCATTTGTTTAGGAGACAGTCTTATATAGACCTTTTGGCAAAGTCTGTACAGCAGGCCTAATGAAAAGCTGTCATGGGAAAGTTAGATTGTATTGGACATTTATTTTCTTCTGCCATCCGGCTTTTACAGTTTTCCCTCTGCAATTAGTATCATTTCAACTTTGCTTTGGTTCGGCAAATATTGTTTTAGCTCAATTAACTGTAGGCTATTCGTTTGGTTTCATCAGTACAGGTTCACCTGAACAACCGTATTAGTTTGATAGTCATTATGTGAAGACATAATATGTAGAATCAGTCATGTCACCTGATGTCGGTCCTGGTCGTTCCAGAGCCGTAAGACATCCCTGTGGACTCTCAGCGTGCAGCACGCTTCTATCAGTGAACCATTTTGACGTGTGGAAGGCTGGACTGAGGAGATAACAGTGTGTCCCTGTTGGAGAGCCCACAAAGAACCCAGACCAGCAGACCACCCCAGACTGCCAACAGCCTCTCTCAGCCGTGCGGGCTCATTTACCCAAACACTTGATGTGAAATACAGTAATTGCCAGTGAAATGGCTGCCAGAATGTTTGCTGATATTGTCACCCAGAACCCAGAGTCCCTGACTGTGGTAGGGCTAGCAGCCTGAGTCAAGAGGAAAGACAAAAGGCTTTGGGTCCCGGCAAACCAAGCAGTAAACCTACATAATAACACCATGGCCCTTGACTGAGAATCAAACTGTAGTGCCTATTGGCTGTTCTGTTTGGAGAACATTCAGGCACACGTTTGACTTTCAGGCAATTTAGTATGTAGTTGCTACACTGTATGTAGTACATGTATGACTTTACATATTTTTTCAATGTTTTCCCAATTAATCTTTTATCCAATAATGGCTATGCCTCATCACAGCACCTCCCGGCAGGCTCAGGAGAGACGTGTCCTCTGAAACACATCTCGCCGAGCTGTTCTGCTTCTCATCACACTGCTCGTTCAACCGGGAGATGTACTAGCCAGCACCCACCGGCTTGGATTGGAACACATTCAACAGCCAACAACCGCGACTGAACTTGACGGCACCAACAACACCAACACGGGCCGGTGCTGAGTACATTGCTCCCAACACAAAGGCTCCCAGTTAATGTTGGAATGCCGTGACAAGGATTTGAACTCCTGGCTGCAATGACGCAGCTCTACAGCAAGTCAGTAACGTTGTCGTGGCGACTGTATTCTATTTCCATAAAATTTGCCCTGTACTGCATCAAGTGTTCAGTCGGAGGTGGAAAAAATTAAATGTATCTGATTTTAGAATAAACCACTGATATCAACAAACTCACCCGACTTTGAGGAATGCCATGTAAGGGAGTGCGCGTGTGTGTGTGTGATATGATTGTGCATGCCCGTGTGTGTGTGTGTTTTATATGATTGTGCGTGCCAGTGTGTGTGTGTGTGTGTGTGTGTTATCTGATTGTGTATGCCCGTGTGTGTGTGTGTGTGTGTTATCTGATTGTGCATGCCCATGTGTGAGTGTGTGTGTTATATGATTGTGCATGCCCATGTGTGAGTGTGTTATCTGATTGTGCGTGCCCATGTGTGAGTGTGTTATCTGATTGTGCATGCCAATGTGTGAGTATGTGTGCCATGACAAGCTAGATTAATGCTAATGCATCTAACACCATAAAGTGCTTGCTTATGCTTTTAAGCATGTTAGGGAATAATGGGGACCTTTGGCGGAGAGAGTGTGCGCTCAATCCTTCAAGAAACTCATTAATCTTGAGGAGATTTGCCTCTGCGTGAATCAATGAATCACCGTCATGTGTCATCGGTCTCTGTGCCTCTTAGCGATCGGGGCAGAGGTCTAACCGATGAATAACAGGTGCCAGTGGCTGTAGCTAACGCTGATTGAGGGATGCCTCTCCGGCTGTGACCAGCGTTGATGTCACATGCTGTTGCTATTTACACACTGGCCTGGTTTCCAGCACCACAGGATGTTTGTCAGCTCTCTTGGCGTTTGCACGCTCACACGCAGAGAGTGTCTGCTGCTGACAAACACATGCAGATCAGGTCTGAACGTGTGCGTGTGCGTGTGTGTGTGTATGTGTGCGCGTGTATGTCTTTGGACTGCATTGATTGATTCTATGTGGTTATGGTCAGGGCTAAGGTTTATGACGTGGTTCAAAGCAAACAACATTTTCACCATTAAGTGCTGTCTTCTGCCGGTTTGGTAATAACCAGTGGAATAACCACGAGAACGGAGGATCTTTAGAGCGCTGAAGATGTTTCTTGTGACTGCATCATTTAACATGTGTGATGGAATTTTAAGTTGAAGAACAGAATATTATGTTTTAATATTATTACTACTTCATTAATTTGGCAGTTGTGTTTTTGTATTCTATTGTCTTTCATATTCATTTATATAACAGGTATTTTTTAGACTGCCGTGAAACATTTACAAGTCACAATGAAGGAATAAGGGGTGGGTCTTAAGTGGCAGAGGAATGTATAGTATGTCTTGTCTTTATAAGGTAATGAGTAGGGGGTAGCAAAGGAGAGGGTCCTATAAAACTTGGTAGCAGGACTGGGGTACTTTGATTTTTGCTCGATTTCCAACCACGTGTGTATGGTTGTATTTTGATGATAATCCCACGCATGTAAAAAAAAAAACCACGATAGAACTTGCGACTCAAGACCAGTATTTTGCGTTTACATGTGCAACCAATGAAACGTCATCGGCCACCTTCTGCAGTCTATATGTAATGATCTCCCCGGTGTGACTCCGTTGGGGAATCTTTTCAGTCAACCGCAATTAGCTCCCCCCACCTTGTGACATTAAAACATGGAAACAAGTCTACCATGGGAAACACCATCTCCATAACTGTGGTTGGGAAGGTATCCTACACAAACAGTCCCCCTGAATAGATGACATACACCGGTAAGATCACTTGGGATTGGTTTGCATTTTGAATGCCACCATGTGCAAAGAACGATTGTCAACTAAATAAATGTGGGCTTCAAAAAAGAGACACATTTGGAATGATCCTTTTGGTCTTGAACAGAATGGAACGAAAAACATCACGGAGTTCTTAGAAGAAGAGAAACACTATACTCATTTCCATACAATAATATGAAAATGATTATATCTGAGTGACAATACCCTGCAAAAAAAAAAAGCTGCTCCTTGACTTTTCTCCTGTGGCATTAAAATACTGATATTAGCTTTAACCTCTGGACTCTTATTATTCAGGGTCTCCTGGCATCCGTGCCTTTGGAAAGTATTCAGACCAATTGACATTTTCTACATTTTGTTGTGCTATGGACTCAATTTATAATTAATTATGTAATTTCTTTTCAACCTACATACCATACACCATCATGAAAAAGGAAAAAGATGCGTGCCAATTTATTGAGAAAACCCCCTGAAATATCAGATATGAAATGCCTGCATGTATTCAGGCCCCTTGCCATGATTCTCCAAATTGAGCTCCGATGCATCCTGTGTGCTTTGCTCTTCCGTGAGATCATCCTTGTGTGTTGAACTTGATTGCATTTCACCTGTGGCAAATTCAATGGATCGGACATGATTGAGAAAGGCACGCACACATCTATATAAAGTCCCACACTTCACAGTCCATGTCAAAAAAGTGAAATCCAAAGTCCAAACAAATCTCTGTATAACTCAGAGATCTCTTTTTAACATATTTGGACATTTGGCTATATAAAAGTGTAACCCTAACACTACTGACATACAAAGGTAACCTAATTTAACAAACGACATTGAAGGACTCCGCTTTGGAATCATCAGAAATGCGATTTTACAGTGCAGAAAAAATAAGTACACCCCTAGCTTCAATAGCTGGTGTTGCCCTATTTGACAGAAATAACTTAATGTAGCGGTTTCCTGTAACTGTCTATCAGTTTTTTACATTGTCGGCTTCAAGTCCCCTGACAGCATTTCGATAGGATTGAAATCTGGGCTTTGACTTGGCCATTCCATAACCCTCCATTATTTTTGATTCATGCTGTTGTAGTTATGCTGGTATGTTTTGGATAATTTTTATGATACATTTCAACTTCAGCTTTATCAAATGAAAATTATTCATGAATACTGAATTCATGGTTGACTTAATGATGGTCTGGAATTTTCTTCGTTTGTAGATGATCCGTTGGACAGTGGAAAGATGTATTTTCGATCTTTCTTCTGAGGGCCATGGATAGGTCTTTGATCTTGGCATACTATTATCACACATCCATATGGTTAAGACCAAACCAGACCAATTTTCTAATCTTTATGGAAGTCACTCTCTACTCGTTTTCTAATCATTTGTAACTGTTTTGATGCCGCAGATTCGGAAGTGTTCCACATAAGGTAATTGTATTTCTGTTTATTTTATTTGCATAAATGGTTTCAAAGTTAGCTTTATGCCCACCTGACAAGTAACTGGACAGCTTTGTCTTTTCTGCTTTTTTGTTGTGATTTGTTAAATTGGGCTGCCTTTATCAATGAATGTGGATGGAAATTAGCTCAGATATCCATGTCTCCAAATGTGACAAGAAAGAAAAAAAAAATATTTTCCAAAGGGGTGTAATAACTTATTATCCATCATCTACAGTCGTGTGAAGATTATAAAAAAATTGCTAAAGCAAAGAAAGTTCCCAGCACCACTTTGGGCTTTATCATTTTGAAATGGAAGAAGTTCGAAAGCACCAACACTCTTACTACAGCTGGCCGTCCAGCCAAACCAAGTGACTGGGCAAGATGTGCCTCGGTCAAGGAGGTTACCAAGAACCCATGGCCACTCTAACAGAGCTTCAGCACTCCATCTATCAGGCCTTTATGGTAGAGCAGCTAGATGAAAGACATTCCTGATTAAAAGGCAGAGAAGTGGAAGTAAGCCCCTGTCAGAGCCTCAGCACCCTCTGATGGGTTACCACGCCCGACAGGCACATGTCGTCTTTCCATTTGATATCTGCTGCCTAGAGTTTTTCAGGGACTGAGAGACTGGGAGACTGGTCAGGATTGAGGGAAGGATGAACGTAGCAAAAGAGGTCCTTGAAGAACACCTGATCCAGAGCAAACAGGACCTCAGTCTGAGACCTGAAGATTGCAGTTCAACAACACTCCCCATTCAATCTGACCAGAGCTTTAAAGGATCTGCACAAAAGAATAGGTGAAACCATCCAAATCCATGCCTGAAAAGCTGATAAAGACATACCCAAGGAGACTTGATTGCTGCCAAAGACGCTCCTACAAAGTACTGAATAAAGGGTCTGAGATAATGTTTTTTTTTTATTTTCAATAAATTGGCACACATTTCTAAATAATTGTTTTTTGCTTGGTCACAATGAAGTGTCGTGTGAAGATTGATGGCAAAAAAATAAAATGTAATTAATAATAAAGTCCATAACAAAACCAAATCTGGATTATGTGAAGCATTGTATACTATAGTTCTCAAGTGAACTCTGGAAAAACAGCAAAAGAACTCAGTCCTATTTGTATTCACACCGCTTAGTTTAAAAAGGGAACAAGATCTTTTTCCAACATCCACTGGTCTTGGACAGCAATGGACAAACCCAATGGTTTTTACCTTTTGCAAGATAATAGATTGCATTTTGCTTAAATCGGGGGTAAAAGTAAGCCAGAACAGTCCGGAATGTTTTGATGGAGAAATAAATAGTCGAGATTCAACACACTGTTAAAACTGTCAATCACAATAATTTAAATAAAATACATAAAAACTATAACAACTATACCGTTATTTAATATGAATGCATGTAAGCTATGTGAAAATCTTGAAATCGGGCAACACAAACCAAATTGCATTGTGGCTCGACCAGAATCTGCCATGGCAGGTGTTAAGTGGCAGAGTGGAGTGAGTTTTTTCTTTGCCGTATCTTTCCAATCCTAAAATTGAATATTTTGGACCAAGCGTGCATTTGGAGTTGTAGGAGCAGCAAACAGGAGTGCCTTTTAAAGTGATTGTTTAACAAGCAGATGAAAACATCATTACAAGGTACATGATGAAAGTTATCTAACACATTTTCACTAGGCCTACAAGGACCTTGGGTATAAAAGTTATGTAATAGGTATAATAACAATTTCAAACATAGTGCTTTCCCGGTAACAAAATGAATATAATTTCAACCCTTTTTAAAATTATAAGTATTAAACATAAGAATTATGCTTAAAAGCTAATATGTACAATATAAAAAGAAAAGGTTATTGGAGAATCTTATATTATGTTGAATACTGCTGTAACTGTACACTCAATGTAAGATATTCCCTGTTTCAGAGCTAGCAATGACAGCGTGCCCTATGTTTTGATTCAATCGTAGTCACAGTTCTCACACTGCACAATAAAATGAATGACCTAGCGAGGTATTATGTAGACAACTAATAAAAACGAATGAAAACAAATAATCTAATCATTTGCACAAAGCTCAGATAATATTTTGTCATTTTTGTACATCCTTACATCCTTGACATCCTGTCTGTAAATACTATAAAAGCTGTACATCGTCTTCTCTCATTTTTTTTGAGCACCAATCAAAATGTAACATCTCGAAATAAAAATCTAACTACTGAAAAAACATTCCAAAATAGTTACTCCTATTTCAACAATTCAATAACATGATTAAAATCAAACAGAAAACAAACCTCAGTGAACTCATTTCTCGTCACACCGATGTTAGTCTGGGTCACCTCATGGACTTTTTTGAGGGGTTCTTACACAGTGTTCACACCCCACTAACAAACTGCAATGAGTTCTCAAAAATGAACGGGAAGTGTGAAAACCCCCTTCAATCTAGAGCCAATCAGACTGTATGCGACTTGGCCAGCACAGTGGCTCGGCTCTCGCACTAATGGAGACGCTTAAACACAACCCAACACACACAGCCACTGTGTTGGACATGTACGCCTTCTACTGTATACGACTGTCTACCGACAGGGCCACTTGCTGTTCTGTTTGAGAGAACAACACTGTCTCTATGTCTCAGAGCAATAAGGTTGGGAGAGGAGAGCAGAGTGACCCCCGGAGTCTCTGGCACCACTGCATCTATTAAACATTTACACAGGTGTGATCTCATTGGCTATTTCCAGCACATCCGTGACCTAGGACTGTTTTAAAGAGCTGCTGTCTGTTTCCTTCAGACAGAGATACGGCTGAGCCTATTTGATGGGCGCAGGGAATTGAATGCGTACGCTGTAAATATTATAGTCATGTCCAATGTTATTGGCAGGCTTGGGAAAGATTAGCGAAAGAGAGGGTTTAACATAAATCATACAAGTACTGGGCTATCGTTTGCTCAGAGAAATGCATTTTGTTAACGATAAAAACAATTTATGTTGAAAAAAGATGTGGTTTAAAATGGCTGGCAACCCGTTTTTCAGTATTCCAGCAGTTTGCGAATGCAAAGATAGCAACACTCAGCCTGTTGGTAAAAACAATATTCTTCTCAGGTACTTCAAATCCTTTGTCTGCCCTCGTGAATTCAAAACATAGGTTTTTGATGGGTTTCAAGTCTGGAGACAGCGTTGGCTAAAGCTACATCTCGATTTTCTGGTAAATTAAACATTTTTTTGAGGATTGTGATGTGTGATTTAGGTCATTGTCTTGCTAGGGATTAAAACTGCAGCCAAGTTTCATCCTCTTGGGAGACACAACTAGATTTTTGAATAAAATTTCCTGGTACATGGTAAAAGTTCAGGATGTCACTGACCATAACAAAGGCCCATGATCAGTGGAAGCAAATTAGCCCATAACATCAAATGAGGTCTTTTTGTGAATATGCTTTTGCTTTTTTCCCCCAAAACCACCACTAGTGAGAACAGCCAAAGAGCTTGGTTTTAATATCAAATCTCATCCTCTGAGCAATTGTATTAGCAGGAAATATAAGTTCCCAATTCCTCTGCAAACATACAAAGTAGCTCAGTATATAATTTAGTTCTTTTTGACTATCTTTGTCAAGACTAAAGAGCGCACATTTTTGGGGGAGTTGTCTGCATTGGTAACAACTGTGCTCTATGTGTATAGCCGATAAAGTTGCCTTTCATTAATTAGGCTGATAGTGAAAAAACCTTTGAGACCATCCTATTCCAGCCTTTCTGACAAACACCAACCTTCAATGGCTAAATAGTGAATCTACCTTTGTCCAGACTTATCTGAACAGTGAACACATTCCATCATACACCAGTGTGATCCCCAAAATAACCATGTTGCCAGGTCTATTTCTTTTTGCAGGGCACAAAACTCAAATTGTAAGTGATTTCCAGAAGCCCTTCAAAAAATATATTGCTTTTGTGGGAATAATATGGGAAAATTGAGTCAATTTAGTCCCTCCACAGTTCCAGATGCAAACCTCTTCACTCCCCCATCCAATTTCATACAGAGACTGGGTCAGTCTGGAGGTGAGTCATGCTGCTGGCATAAAGTGTCTGTCCACCATTGTGTTTCATGGACTGTTGTTGTTGAGTCATTAAATGAACAACTGAAAACAACTGTAAAGCTATTACAAACTTACCAATACACTGAAGACAAGGAAAATCGAGACAAAAATTACACGTGTTGAGATTTCATAATCTGGCCTCAGATGATGGCAGCTGGGTTAATGAGGACCGGGCCTACACTGAAATAGGTACCTATTTACAAGGTACTACAATAGTCATTTTTACGTAACTGCTAAAACCTTTATTTCTAGCTTGCTCAACTTTTTAGGCCCAGCTATTGAAGTGTTTTCTCAACCTGTCTCATATGTTCATTCAGCTATGAATTATTATCTGGGTACCTAAACAAAAACAGTGGGTATACTTACTAGATAATTCACTTTTGGGTGGGTCAAGAGAAACAACAGCTAATAAGACACACGCACAGGCCAAAATGTATCTGTTCTTGTTTGGTGTCCATTCTCCATTGATTCCTTTCATCCATCCCATAAGCTACATACAATGAATGTCACTTATATAGTGAAAATGCAGTGTCAGCAGTCTCTTTGCCATAGCAACTGGAGCCTGGGGGCGAGGTCAGAACATTGATACATTTTTCTCATACCACCAGTTATCTGTTTTAACGAGTAGATACCACTCACTCATTGAGTCCACCTGTCTAATGAATGAGCCGTCTCAGATTTAATTCATATGCGCCTTAAAAAAAGTAAAACACAGCCCCCACTAGTGGGGATAATTATTGTGATTAAATTTGAATCTGCTGGTTCACTCAGCATATATGCTGTAGACTGTTCAGGAAAAAATATAATGACGGCATATAAATGCGCCACTTCACTCAGCGTATTTGCATAGGAATTTCCCTAGCATAATTGAATGTTTTCTCATTTAGCTTGCACAACAACATTCACACAACATTTCTATTTAAGCTCCCCCAAAATATCATTAGTGGCCTATTTTACAGTGCATGGGGGAGGAGCAGGCGGTGTAGCTGTCTAAGGCACACTTTCAAAGTGCCAAGCTACCCACCACAATATAGGTTCAAGACTTGACTGTGATCCTTGCTGATGAGTGGCTGGGACGTTCATGGGGTGATTCATATTGGCTAAGCGACATGGCACTGTAAGGAAGGATTACCTCTCAGGAGCCTGGAAAAGCTAACAGGTCATAAGACGAGGGAGTGAGTCCATTTACTTTTATCACAGGCGTGCAGTACATTCAATATGTTTTCCTCTGAGATTTGAATGTATTCAAAAGCCTGTCCCCTCTAAATGATAGCTCCAGACTGCTAGCTAACTATCACAAAAAATACTTAAGCGCTCGTGTGGCAATAGCCATGAAAAAGCTACCTAGAAAACAATAATTATTTCTTATGTATTTATTATAGAGCTTGGAGCTAAAATAGAATATGGAATTGAGACGACTCAAAAAGTGGCCTACAGGCTATTGATATCTGTTGTTGGAGAAAATATGATTCTCTATCCATCTCCCAATGTATATCCGTATAACCTCTACATCTCTATTTGACCTCTACGGTCTCCAAGGGTCTCATATGTGTGTTTTAAAGTAGGACAGACATTTTCTGTTAGACTAGAATAGATGTGACAGGGAGTTGAACTGAGGGAGCTGAGCTGAGGTCTGCAAAACAACTGGAACTTGAGCGGAGACTGTTGCTGAGTCACCCTGGGACATGCAAGGTGTCTGGGTACTTAAAGCCATTCTAGAGGGAACCTGTTATGGGTTTGACCTGGTGGGGACCAACCCCACCCCACTCTGCCCTCATGTTCTCCTTGACCTGCACTTATACCATGCGGGTGAGGTAAACGGGCAGACACTAGCTGACAGCGTTCAGTATGCGTCTCCCCTCTATGGCTGGTGTGAATGAAAGACCCCCAGAACTCTGTCCATGGTGCTAAAACTGGGACGTGGCTGTTCAGCTGACTGCTGAGGGCTTCTGTGTTGTTTCACACAGACAGAGACCTGCTGGCTGGCTGGTGGCAATCATGTGTTTTACTTCAGAATCAGTCAAGTTCAAATTCTAATACAGTAGCCTGTGTGAGCTGTTCTCTCTCCCTCGCTCGCTCTCTATCTCTCGCTCTCTCAGACCGAACATGTGTGCAGTGCGTGAAAAAGTCTAATGCCAAATAAAACAGTCAGTCAACCTTTAAATCACTAGCGGTTGTTTTCTCATGCACTGTGTGGCCTAGTACTATACATAGCCACATAGCCATATAGCCTATAGTATTTAGCTGATCAAAAAGCCAATGAGGAAAAATCCTTGAAGGTAAAGGCAGCCTCTTTCTTGTTTACGTGTTTTGGGGAAAACTGCTGCCTGCAACTACCTGAGGAGTGGCAGATTGATGAAAGAGCATGTAAATGCCCAGACCTCAGGGACCCTCCAGTACTTGGGTGTCTGTGGGCGAGAGGGTGGGGGTGTTCGCTCCACTAGTGACCGTTAGGCTTAGTTATAGTGAAACATAAATTCTGGTCTTTATTTGACAGTTCAATGCAAACGCCTGCTGTAGCGGGGAAAGGCTCAGAAGGCTGGGGGCCATAGGGAACAGAGGAAAAGTGAGGCAGAGAGAGGTAGGGAGAGAGGTAGGGAGACAGACACGGCAGGGGACAATCGAAGGCTGCACAAAAAGCCACATTCAGTAGAGAAGGGGCAGAACAGCTCAGCTGAGTGCCACACACAATTGGGGAAGTCGCTAAATCACCCAACAATTGCCGGAGCAGTCATACGAAGTAGCTGCATTTGCTGCGAGACCCTTTTGCCAAAAAAAGTCCCCAGAAGGGTCTGAAAATGTACAAAATCTAGCGCTGCTAAACTGGCAACGTCCCAGCATTCCATACACAGGACGAGCCGCAAGTGCTACCTTAACCAGTCATGTTGTGTTTCACAGAAAGATGAGCTACATAAAATAGTGGCTCAACCCAGTTGCACTCAAAACATTTGACACTTGAAACAGGGAATGGAAAACAACCCGCAACTCACCAGAATACCTTTTTTATACGAAGGGGTGTGTCAAAGGCTAAAATTGGGTGGAGCATTGCCCTATTAGGAAGAAGGGCGGCCTTTACTCTGCAGAGGCGGGTCATTGTTAATTACAGTGAAGAGTGAAGGTGGGAGCTTCACCTGAAGCCAGGAGACCCAACACCATTAATTTGAGACAGGGCACTGATAGCATCTTCAACTTTGCCGATTCCCTGACACAGCGTAATTACCTGATCAACTGGTCATATCTGAGCATGTTATAATAAGACACAGACAAGGTCAGAAAGGACGGCTCTCTGTCCCTCCATGGCTATCTTTGTCAGAGACAATGAACACGTATTCAGAAACACTGATTTCAGCGAAGGTGACAGAAGAGAGAAGACAGAGGAGATAATTAGGAAATATAAGTACAGAGGGACGTTGGGAAGCAAAGAGCAGGAGAGGGATGTGGAGCTGAGATGTAAAAGGGGTATTTGCACTAGCTGTCAAAGTCATCCATAAACCGGCTCCTAAAAAACAAACCTATTTTACTATGAGTATGAGTTGGGGAAAATGCTGTTGACATTATTGCATGACAGTACTACAGCAAAGCAGTCATCTTTTCATTTGACATCTCAGGTAAATGTTGTAAAGCAAAGGAACAACATTTGGGTGGGAAGTTTCACTGAACAAGGGGAGGAGAGGCAGAAACATGTTTACCAGTGTTTGCCCTTATTTCACCATTTACGTTTACTAAGAAACATGTTTTCATTTACAGCAACGACTTGCAATTAGGGTCAACTCCTCTGTGCTTAAGGACAGAACAAAAGATGTTTCATAATGCCGGCACAGGGTTTGGATCTACCAAACTTTAGGTTACTGGTTAATTGATCTGACCACAAGACCACCCACCATCCAACCATCATCTGTATCCACATTGTGTACATGTGACGCTAACCCTAACCCATTTCTGCATGTATTTTAGCTCCTGATGTATCCAAACGTTTTCCAATCTTCAAAAGTGGACGCCCGACTGCCATTATGTATAACAACTTATCATCTGTTTTATAAGACAACAATCATGAGATGATCCATCACTATGTGTTTTACTAGGGTTTACGACACGGCCAGACACATTAGTGTGTTGGCATGCAGTCAGCAATGAATGGCCCACATGATGAATCATACCATTAATGGGGGTTGTCCTCATGAAATATCACTAATGCTTTCTTGGCAGTGATACAATTAATACAGCCAGGGGCTTTCTGTATTTCTATGCTAACCATAAACAATCGAGGATGACCAACAATGAGTCTCTTGTGACGGCCTCAACATGGTTCTACATGCTAATATTAACCAATAACAAGTCTCTTGTAACGGCCTCAACATGGTTCCGCATGCTAATATTAACTAACTACGGGTCTCATGTGACAGCCGCAACATGGTTGTACATGTTAATATTAACCAACGACAAGTCTCTTGAGACAGCCTCAAAATGATTCTGCATGCTAATATTAACCAATTATGAGTCTCTCGTGACGGCCTCAACATGGTTCTGCATGCTAATATTAACCAACTACAAGTGTCTTGCAAAAGCCTCAACATGGTTCTGCATGCTAATATTAACCAGCAACGAGTCTCTTGAGAAAGCCTCAAAATGGTTCTGCATGCTAATATTAACCAACTACGAGTCTGCTGTGACAGCCTCAACATGGTTCTGCATGCTAATATTAACCAACTACGAGTGTCTTGCAAAAGCCTCAACACGGTTCTCCATGCTAATATTAACCAACTATGAGTCTCTTAGTGACAACCTCAATATGGTTCTGCATGCTAATATTAACCAATTTAACCAACTTGGTTAATATTAGCATACAGAACAATGTTGAGGCTTTGCTTAAGGACTAGTTGTTGATTAAAAAAGTCCTGCATGCCAAACACAGCTCTGCATGCCAATATTAACCAATAAGCTCCTCAACAAAGCCTCAACATGGTTCTGCAGTTTGTCACAGCAGACAAACTGTACAAGGGTACATAATATCTAAGTGTGTTGGAAAATTTTATTTCTTGTTTTACAAAACAATTACAGTCACAAGTACCTAGCAGTTTAACCAAAGTGCACCAAATGAAAATATCCATTCTCCCATGAAGAAAAGCGGCAGTTCATTAGAAAGTGTTAACCACTGATCTTATTGTATGAGAACCCATTGTGTACCTTCACAGTAGGCATTGTCGTCTCGGAGCGGGCGAAAGCCGTCCTTGCAGGTGCAGCACGCCCCAGCCTCCAGGTTGACACAATCAGAGTGCTCGACACAGCTGTGACCCTCTCCGCAGAAGTCATGACCTGCAGTAGGCACCACAGAGAAAGGTCACACAGAAAGGTCACAGTAATGCCACAGAAGTGCGCGAAATCCCTGCTTTCAGTCTCAACCCAATATAACGCCTCCCAGACAGGGTTTAGAAATCAAGCATTGTTTTTTTTTTTTTTTATGTAGTGTGAATTAATGAATGCGGTTAATACGCGTGTACATTTCCCTACCTCTGCAGACTTTGCAGCACCTGTCATCCAGGGTGACCTGCTCAGACTCTGGGCAGTTGAGCTCAGTACAGGGGGTCGTCGCGACAACCCGATGCATAGTCCTCTCCTAGTAACAGGGAAACAAAGAGGAAGAACATTTGACAAAACCTTTTCAGGGTCGGAGAAGCTCAGCGGCTAATCAGACAGTTAGGCATGCACTGTGCGCCACTTCTTCCGAACAACAAGGCAACCGCAGTAGCTTCCACCATAGTCAATGTTAGCATTTAGAGCTGCTGTAAAACTCGGTACGTCAATCCTCTCACCTACTGAGATGTGTGAATGGTATGAGTATCTCTATCTAATTGAACAGAGAAGGACGTGAAACCCGCTATAATTGTCCCTGATTGTGTGACTAGAAAGAGTCAATGTGATCAGGGAGCTACCAACTCTTTATCAGACATTTTTAATCTCCGCTCTGTCTCCTCGCCTGGTGTTGATTCAGGATCGTTAACATTATTATGACACGACGGAGAAACAGTACGCCGGAGAGAACCAACCTAATGAACACATTCAGAAGACACAGCTACATTTAACACAGCTCTGCCACTTTGAGGTAACAAGGCTCAAGCCATGCCCACCTGAAAATACGGCTCTGTTCAGCTTTCATTTGCCTGCTGGACAAGGGGATAATTCATTTTTTTCAACTAACTGTCTTAAAGACTGCTTTTAAAATAGAAACTGACAATATGAATATAATTATCTATGGGAATCCCCTTTTCTTTTGGACTTTACTGTTAACGTCACAAAAGAAAGTGAGCATGTGGTTTTGGGTGGTCCAGTGGTCTACTGGTCCAGTGGTCTTGGGTGGTGTAGTGGTCTTGGGTGGTCCAGTGGTCTTGGGTGGTGTAGTGGTCTTGGGAGGTCCAGTGGTCTTGGGTGGTCTAGTGGTCTTGGGTGGTTTAGTGGTATAGTGGTCTTGGGTGGTCCAGTGGTATAGTGGTCTAGTGGTCTTGAGTGGTCCAATGGTCTTGAGTGGTCCAGTGGTCGTGAGTGGGACAGTGGTCTTGGGTGGTCCAGTGGTCTAGTGGTCTTGGGTGGTCCAGTGGTCTAGTAGTCTTGGGTGGTCCAGTGGTCTTGGGTGGTCCAGTGGAATCTGACCTGATACTCTTCCTGCAAAAACTTTGCTTTATCTTAACTGCTTTTCTGTCAAAACAGAGCATAAACAAATCCTCAAAAAATATGGCACCTGAATGTCAAATTAAAGACATTCATTGGGGTAGTTAGTGTATATTTAAAAAAAATAATAATAATTTTATATATATATATATATATATATATATATATATATATATATATATATATAAAATCAACAGAAATAAAGCAGACATTGGAAATCCATATACCTTAAACAATCGTACTACAGTATTTAAAATCTTTCCCTTATTGTCAGTAAAAAATGCATTGGTTTATTCTCTAGCAATATATATTGATGTTCACGTCAGTTGTCCTATTTTGATGGAAACAATTCCGCCTAGTGTTTAATATTGCAAAGGACATAAACTATGAATCCCGTGAGGTAAAAGACATGAACTAGAATGCCGTGAGATAAGTTGACAGGGGAGATAAGTGGTGATCTCAAATTATCTTTGGGGTGGATCCACACTAACGTCTAGTTGCAAAGGGAGTCATTTCATGATGATTTATTCAATTATGCAGAAGCTGTACGTAAATATATACAAATATGTTATTTTTTAGATATATTTCGCTATCATTATAAAAAATAAAAACATGAAAAAGAAATACTTTGTGGTTTAGAAACGTATGCATTTATTGTTTCAAAGAAGAAACAAAGTATCTTACTTTAGTATGCAGCTATTCCATTTTGCTATTCCATCTAACAGAACATTTTACCTTCAATGCATATTGATCATTGCCATTACTGTAGTGATAAATCAGATAGTTGCACCTATATTTTACTTCCCCTCCCCAACCCAGAAACAGTTAAACAGAAGATCAGAGGCATGGCAAGTAACAAGCCCATGCCACCAGCCTGAGACATGCGGTTAAGAATGCAGTGTTTTCACAGCTTTGTCGCCATTTCAACATATTATTTTATTGTATTCATTTAATTATAACAAAGTTAATTTAACTAAAACCAGATGGAAAGTTTTTAAAAAAGATGAAGAATCTTTTTAGGTAAGCCCAAGACTAGACTGACAGGAAGAATTATATATTGTTCCATACTTGCACTCACATATGCAAGGAAGGTCTGGTGGAACGATGCGTCACACTTGGCCTTCATTAGCCAATGAGAAGACACGATTCCCGGGCACAAATAAGCACTGGATACATCTGCTTAATCTAGCAACCAGTAATCTCTCACAACACCTTCCATCGCATGTTTTGTGCACCCAAGGACCAATCGCTATGGCGTCATGGTGTTGCAGGGCAGCTGAGCATAAAAAGCAGTTGAACTGTCTCAAGGCATCACTGCTTCATTAAAACTAGTTAATGTGATAAAATAAGATTGAAGGTTATTAGTTGGTTAGCTTCTCTTTTGTAATATCAGATGGTTGTTTTAGGATCAACTGGATGTAATAGACAAGTGTTTATTTACATTATCAAATGTCTGAAACACTGTTCCATTTGGAGACACACCTTGCAGAATTAAGTTCTGCTAAAATCAAAAGGTGACAAATAATTAACTAAATAAGGTCCCTTCCATACAATCAGGGCTGTCTCTAGCCGGTTCTAGGTATAAGAATTATGACCGCTTATGTCACTTATGCCTAGAATCAGTCCTGCGTACAATGATACATTCCCCGCCACTCGGACCAATTGCTGTTGTGCCAAGCTAATTTGCGCTGTGCACAAATTACATTTATTGACATGGACCTCCAATTATTTTGCAATCGTGACTGAGTTACTCAGCATATGGAAACGCAAAAGTCAGAGCAAAATGTGTAGAAATGCTGGAAATAGATTTAAAACATTAACTGATTCTCCTAAACCTCATGACATTGGCCACGCCCTGAGCATGCTGGTGAAAAAAAAATAGGAAGAAACCTTACAAGTTTGACTGAAACCTGAAAGTATTCTAGGAAGGAACCTTAAAAGATTGACTGAAACCTGAAAGTATTCTAGGAAGAAACCTTACTAGACTGACTGAAACCTGAAAGTATTCTAGGAAGAAACCTTACAAGATTGAATGAAACCTGAAAGTATTCTAGGAAGAAACCTTACAAGATTGACTGAAACCTGAAAGTTTCAGTCAATCTTGTAACCTTACTAGAATGACTGAAACCTGAAAGTATTCTAGGAAGAAACCTTACTAGACTGACTGAAACCTGAAAGTATTCTAGGAAGAAACCTTACAAGATTGAATGAAACCTGAAAGTATTCTAGGAAGAAACCTTACAAGATTGACTGAAACCTTAAACAATTCTAGAAAGTAACATGACAACATTGACTAAGACCTGAAACTATTTTAGGAAGAAACATTACAATATTGACTGAAACCTGAAACTATTCTAGAAAAAAAACTTACAAGATTTATTGAAACTATTCCTCATCTGTGTCCAGAGTCGGTTAGTAATGAATTACAAGTAATCCGTTACATGTAACTATTTGTTTTCTAATGTATCTTAATAAGAATGTATCAAGAAGTAATTCAAAGTAATCAGATCACATTACTGAGTTTGAGTAGTTCAAAAGTTACGTTACTGATTACAAATGTGGACAGCTAACTTGTAATTGTAACAGATTATATTTAAAAAGTAACCTACCCAACCCTGTCTGTCTGTGGTCTATTTGTGTTTTTAGTCTATCTTTGGCCTATCTCTGTCGGTGGCCTATTTATATCTGCAGTCTGTATGTGTCTGGGGTCTATCTTTGTAATCTAACTGTGGTCTATCTGTGTCTGCAGTCTATCTGTGGTCTATCTGTGTCGGTGGTCTATCTGTGTCTGTAGTCTATTTGTGGTCTTTTTGTGTCCGTAATCTATCTGTGGTCTATCTGTGTCATTGGTCTATATAAGTAGCTGTTTAGTGGCTGTATTTGTATTTTGACCCATTTATATCCCTGTCTGTGCTGTCAGAAAGCAGGTCTGCTAGTAGGCCCGTTGTGTAACCTCACTCTACAGCAATGAGTCTTACACTCAATAACCTATAGACCCTGGAGGAATCCATAGGAGATGTACTGAATGCGGCTTGATCAAAGCACTCCAAATGATTGACATGCTGTGACGGTTCCATCTCCTCCTGGAAACTCAATTACTCAGTTTTGCCAATTTCTTTCCTCATAGAGAGCATAAGAAGGGACTTTAAAGCTGACAACCAACGGATCAATACATTTAGCTGATGATGACGGCCCAGTCCAGTCTTATTCAGGCTTGATTTGAGCTCTGCCCTGAGAAGAGCAGCTCTAGTGTGGAAACACGGTTTGATAACGCTGTCATAATTCCTTAGAGGAAAATAAATACACTAAAAACACTGTCAGTAGGGCTGTAAAGTTTTCATTAACTTTTTATATCTGTGTCATGCTGTACACAAGGTTGTAGTAAACAGACCTTTCAATTCAAGAGAAAAACAGCTTAATTTATGAAAAATCTCTGCATGTTTTTTTTTGTTCTTCCACTTATTCAATTTCAATATGTATTTGTTGTTAATTTTGGCATTTGTCAAATAATAAAATATCTGGAAAGGTTATAGCATTAACTGAAAATAAGAATAACAAAATACCAACAGGACACAGGATCAGCTCTAGTGTGTGAGTTTGATGTCTTATGATCATTATACATCAAATCCTTTGCAGATTTAAAAAGTCCCTCAATCTGGTAGTTTCCAGACACCCGTCCTCTGCCACCCTAACTGTAAGTGCTTGATCTGCTTGAAGGATTTATTGGAGTTACGGAGGTCTCTTTAAAACAAGTAGCCCTGTAGGTATAAAAACAAAAATAGTAGGATTTCATTAAGGCTGCGGTGAACTCACCTTGCACTCATACATCTGGCATCTGCCCGAGATGTCATGCATCGCTTTAAGATCTCCCTCCACCAGCACTTCTTTTCTGAACAGGCATACCGCTGAAAAATAGACACAAGGAAAACACACACACACAAATAATTCCTTATAGTGTGTCAAGCTGTGACAACCTGCTGTGGTGAAGAGATACACTGGGGACAGACATGGAAATAGAATGGGACTCCGACGTCACTGAAAATAACTGGAGGAAAGGTAATAACCTAACTTGGTCAGAAAATCATATTATATGTGTCAGTTTGATGTGGAGGTTTGAGTGCATAGGCTATGTGGTTATCCAAAGTAGCTGAGGTAAAGCATTATATAGGCCAAGTCCTAAGCTCCGAGCCATTTCATACGTCAATCAAACAGTGAATTCTTACATCTGCACAAGAACTAAAATGGGATAAATTGATCGGTCATATCCACCACACTGGAACGGTGATTACCGGGAAAAGCAACAATGGTGTTTTTAAAAAGCTATTAAACATCGCGCTCGACAAGTCATCAGAACCAGAATTCCCCGCCTCCCGCCCCGCGTGAAGTACAGCGCGTAAACAGATAAGGTTTTAATTTGGAGCGAGAGTCGTCTCTTTGTGGCTCCAACACCAAAGCCGGCTTAATGAACCCTGTGTTTGTCTTCTTCAGGAGATAAGTGCGGTGTCGAGAGACACAGACGCCGCGGAGACATAGACACACAGAACGGCAGAGAATTAACGCAGATGCGCAGGGCCGGCTAAGTTAGCAGGACGTATTTACAGTGTGCGTAAATTTATGTACCATTTCGAAAGATTACGACGGTTACAGGGTTTAAAACTCCACCTCCCGCTGGCGCGCTGCAGCTCAGAACAGGGCACGGCGGCCTCTGGGCAGTGAATGCCCAAGCCAACGAAGCCTGATTAGCTAGGTCGGCTTATGGAAAGATCCCCCTTATACAGAGTAAAACTAAATGCAAAAATAAATTGGGAATAGTGTGATTCGGATTCCCCTGGATCCGACTGGGAGTGTCTATGTGTTGATGGCCCGTGGGAGTATCGCATTGTACTAGGATTCAATTTTACACTTGAGAAGTATATTTAGGCTGCCGCCACCCACCCAATGTAGAGCTGGAAACAGCACTTGTTAATACACCGGTGGGACTTGGTCTACATGAATAGCGCCTGATTTATTGGAAGACATAGAAACAGCATTTACGTGACCACTGTAGCAATTTAATGACAACACTTCGAAGACAGAACAACAGTTCACCTGACCACAAGACTGAACGCAAACATCACACTGTTGGATACATTCAGTAAAAAATGGACATACTTATTCAAACCAATAGAGGTTTGACTGTTGACTCCAAGCATCTCAGCAAACTGAAGCATAGGTTTTTGCTTTTGTTTAGGAGCAAACCCACTTCACACAGTACCATTCTGAATGGCAATCGGTGGGACTGCTGAATGTTACTGTTAAGAGAAATTTGCTCTGTGCTGCTCTTACTGTATGTCTTTTGAAAGGAATACACATCAATCCGTTTAGAGTTAATGTCTCGACATATAAAAATGTCTACAGAGGTGAGTAAAAGGTCCAATTGATTGATATCTATGTCTGTGTTGACCAGAAATAGATAATATAAGTGTCAACACCATGTGAAGAGGAGTGTAGTTAGAATGCAGTGGAAGTCTCATAGTCTAATAAAAAAACATGCCGCCTGTGTAGATACTGTAAGTGATGAAGCAGAATTATTCATCTGAAAAGAACACATTCCTGTACTAAACGGCTATCGATGAAATAAAACATACAGACATAATCTTAATGTTTCATGGTCTGTGCAGACAACTTTTTCAGATTAACTCTTTTTTGTTCTTGAACTCTTCGGGGGAAAAAAAGTTAACGTTTTTGGTCGAGCTCCCAGTGAACGGCGTCATTCTGTCACAGTGTAAACAGGGCGGCTAGCGACCCCCGCGCTCTGTTCATTTATGTCACTGTCGGCGCGGCCATCTGTGCTGAGAAGCTGGCTATAGAATAACTGATCGGCAGCCTGGCTGACAGCAGCATTTAACAGCTCGTCCTCGCTGTGTCACCTGGGTGGCATCAGCCAGGCTAGCTGATCAGTCCGTGTGCTCTAAATGCAAAACGGATGACGGATGATCACAGGAGGCGTTTTGGGGAGTAGCCTAGCAACACAGAGCTGTGGTCAGTCATCAGGCAAGTGTTGCGGAGAGACCGACTGTGTTTCCGGGGTGTTCTGCTTTGTAGAAAAGTGTGAGAGGAATGTTTACAAGTGTGCTGTGTATTCGTAAGTGTGAGTGGCCCCATCTGTGAGTGTGTGTGTGTGTGTGTGGGTAAATCCATCTGTGTATATGTCCATTTGTGTGTGTACGTGTGTGTGTTAGGACACTGTTTTCACTCACGTTGGCACTCTTTGCAGCAGGCACCTTTCACGTAGGAAGGCGCTGTGCCCGCTGGGCACTGAAGAGGCAGGCAGGAGACCGTCTCACAATGCACCGTTCCGTTCTGCGGGAGAGGAAAAACAGGAAGTCAGAGAAGTCTTCCGTCCCCTGGGGGAAAAAGTAAGAGGTGCTTAAGTCTCCAGCTCCCACCTTTCCCTCTGGGGGTTTAATTCGGTTCAAAGAAACGTAGACGGGTCTGATCCACCACAACTGATAACATCTTAATGCCGTGACCTTTGAGCGTGTAAGGTCGCAGCTAATTGGCACACATAAGGTAACGAACGCGCTCTAATGGCGTAATTGCAGTCAGCATCGGGGACGTGGCACGCCGATGAGCACGCCGGTTCATTGGATGAGCGAAGCAGAACAAATCGCAGATGATAATTATCATCTGTCGAGAGTAATTAGGTGCAATGTAGTGAGAGATATGCGATTTAGTCATTATACGAATGCAATGTAGTGAGATATATGGGATCTCCTGGTTCATCTCAGCAGAACCACTTCATTAACTAATTTGAGGACTTTGGTGGCATAGAGACTGAATTCATATCCGATAGCTGGAAGAGTGAAGGGGCTGAAATCCGTCTGGGTTTTCTATAAATAACTCCAGCCCTGCTTTTACTAATTATTCACACTTGATGTACAGGAAAGTAGACTCCTGAGAAGATCTGTCCAGCCTAGCTCATATGTGTGATCGTATGTCAGCGTTTACATTGCCTTTCCTGTTTTCTTAGATATCTAAGGCAACAATCCTTTCCGCCAATGAGGTCATGAGAACGTAGGCCATCAACAATGGCCCACTGTCTCCCGCCTTCCCGACAACACTTTATGAACTGAAGCCCAAAACAAAGACAGGGTCTAGAATGGGGCCATTGAGTTTATTCACACATACGTAAATACACACGAACGTACTCAGAAAAACACTGCTCATGCACACACATCCATACACAAACACACGCACAACACACACACATCCCACCGTGCACGTGCAGTTCCTGCAGCCATCTGTCCAGGAATCGTCCTCTCTGTAGACGACCCCCTTGACACTGCAGGTCCTCTCACAATAGCATCCATCCAGCCCATTCATCTTCTCCTCTGCCCTGGACAGCTGGCCACGCCAGGCCCAGATACAAAGGAAGGGAAAGAGAGAGGGGGGGAGGGTCTCAGATCAGTGGATGAAGCATAATACAGGCCCTGGAACAGCCAACCATGAAACTAGGGAGATGCTCACTGTTTGGCATTATCATAGGGGATGTTCACATTTTGGCATTATCATAGGGGATGTTCATGGTTTGGCATTAGCACAGGAAATGTTCAGTTTGGTATTATCACATGAGATGTTCATTGTTTGGCATTGTCACATGGGATGTTCACTGTTTGGTGTTATTACACAAGATCATCACTGTTTGGCATAATCACATGAGATGTTGATATCACATGAGATATACACTGTTGGGTATTATCATGAGATGTACACTCTTGGGCATTGTCACATAAGATATTCACTGTTTGGCATTATCACATGAGATGTTGATATTATCACATGAGATGTACACTCTTGGGCAATGTCACATCAGATATTCACTGTTTGGCATTATCACATGAGATGCTGATATTGTCACATGAGATGTTCCCTGTTTGGCATTATCACACAAGATCATCACTGTTTGGCATTATCACATGAGATGTTGATATCACATGAGATATACACTGTTGGGTATTATCACGAGATGTACACTTTTGGGCATTGTCACATAAGATATTCACTGTTTGGCATTATCACATCAGATGTTGATATTATCACATGAGATGTACACTCTTAGGCATTGTCACATCAGATGTTCACTGTTTGGCATTATCACATCAGATGTTTACTGTTGGGCTTTATCGCATGGGATGTTCACTGTTTTGGCATTATCACATGAGGTGTTCACTGTTGGGTTTGTTCACATGACACGTTTACGCGGAGCCACTGTACGGTATGTGTTGCGGTTTAGCGGTCATGGTTTGGTGCGGTTTCAATACAGTGCGAAAATATATCGCAAACAGTTACTAAAGATCAATTTTTTGTTTATTTATCAAACTATCCAACACTAACCCACAAATAAACTATTCAAACAAACTATTCATTGCTAACTGTGCTTTGGCATGCTCATATAGTGTGGGTAGTGTTTATATACTGTTTGTTGAAATAGCGTAGGCTATTTTTGTTAAGCAACAGCGACATTGAGTTAATGTTTTATGTCCATCACCATTATAATCTACTGGAAAGCCGAGATGCTGCCAAACTTGAGATTCCTGTCAAAGTGCGGCACCCAAAATAACCGTTTGAATAGTGGCACCAATTGTAATTTTTATTATGATGTGCATTTAAACAGAGTGGCCAAGTTCTGTTTTTGTTCTAGCTCCATCATATTTATTTAAGTGGCATTACAGTGTAGCTAGCAATTTACATTTTTGTATCAATAATTTTTTAAATGTATTATTTTGTGTTCATGTGCAAACCGTAAAGAGGCTTGTCTACTGTTACAGCCCTAAAATTCACTGTTTAGCATTATTACAACATTATTACATGAGATGTTCACTGTTTAGCATTATCACATGAGATGTTGCCTGTCATTATCACATGAGACGTTCACTGTTTGGCATTATCACATGAGATATTCACAGTTCAACATTATCACATGAGATGATCACTGTTTGGCATTATCACCTGAGATGTTCACTATTTGGCATTATCACATGAGATGTTCAATGTTCAACATTATCACATGAGATGTTCACTGTTTGGCATTATCAAAAGGAGATTAACATACTGAGAAAAGCTTAACAAGAAAATCTGTCAAAAAAACAAATTCAAGGGAAGGAGGAGTTGTGAGCGCTCAACAGAAAAGGCATGAGCCTTTGTCATGATTTGTGTCAACATTTTTTCATTTGCTAAACTCTTACCTAGATTTTAACGTACTGTAGGTAGAACACATGGCTTTGTGACCAGGATACATCACTTTACCTTGCTGGATGTTTTGGCTAAGATGTCCTGCAGTTCCATGATCTTCTGCACCAATCCGTGGAAGTCACTGCAGGTTGGGCATGCTAGACAAGAACAAACCACAGACGCAAAATCGTTACACAAAAACGTAATGCTCACACGTGAACACTTGGGCCAACATCTTTAAACACGTCTTTATGTTACAGGTAAATGGCGTCATTGTATGATTGGGCCGGAGTTTGATACTGGTAAAATAATTGTTGACTCACTTCGGTTGAGATCCGGGCACTGGGAGATGAATCCCTGGGGCATGACTAGAATCTGAACGTCCTGCATTACACCCTGCCGACGCACACAGACAAAAACACAGGCTTATTTCGAGCCAGTGCAGTCTCCCATCTGTGTGGTGTGAACGGGTCCTACTTGATCCCAGATAACATCCCAAAACAGGGGGACAGCTGCCACCACAGGGCAGTGGATGCTGTTATATATAAAGAAAAGCCAGGTCCAGTTAAAGTGAGATAGGTAGAACAGAGATAAGACCAATGAGAGATGGTCTCTGCTGAGCTTATCTCCTGTGTATCATGTGTATGTATTGTATGGTTTTACGGGGTTGATAGCAGGCTATATTGTATTATTATTTAGAGAGGGTGGACAAAAAAACGGAAACTCAACATGGAAAAGGACTGTTACCTTAAAGTAACAAAATGTGTCAGTTATGAAAGCAAATCAAACTTTGATATTTTGAGTTTCAAAGCAACATGAGGCAACTAACAGAGTTTTTTAAAGAGGCCAAATAGTCTGTACCCGAATTGCAAGTGCATCGGTCACAAAAACATCTAAATTATTTGATGTGTCAAGGGGAACACTCTCAAAAATCATGAAAGAAAATGCCAAACATGAATAAATTGCATCAGCAAAGAAGAACAGTAGTCAAAGCTGACAGATAGAGATAGACAAACACTTAATAGGATACTTGCTCAATGCACCAAAAGCACAGCCTTGAAAATTACCACAGAATTGAATCAGCCCCTCTGTGAGTCACTATACTTGAGCCTTACAAAGCTGAAATTTATGTAAGGGCTTCCATTCTTAAGCCACTTGTATACAACAGACAAGGACTCCTAACTTTGTGAACAGAGTAAATGGAAAAAGGTAATATGGTCTGATGAGTCATCTTTCACCCTATTTCCAACATACGGACAGGTTTACGTTTGGAGAAAGCAAAAGGATGTCTTCAGCTGCTAACTGTTAAACAAGGTGGGGGATTCGTATTGGTATGGGCAGCCAAATCATGGGAGTCATTGGGTCTGATGATTGTTCTGCAATGGTCGTATAACAGCCAAGAAATTAGGCCATTTCACAGGACCAGGTGCACCCTAGGGTGCAAACACTGTTCCCTCATGATGTTTCAATATTCCAGGATGACAATATCCAGATACACATTGCTAATTGAATTCAAGTGTGGTTTTATGAACACCAGTATGATGTCAAACAGTTTCCATGGTCTCCCCAATCACCAGATCTGAACATCCTTGAAACTTTATGGGACGTTCTGGAGCGAAAATGCATCCCGCAAAGAACTGGAGCTTTTTTCCTCACTACATGGTGCAATATCTCACTACACCCACTCCAGGACTCAATATGTTAGTATTCCAAGAAGGACTGGAGCTGTTTTAAAGGAATGGTTTGGCCCAACTCCTTATTAGGTCATTGACATAAATATATTGTTAGGTGTTTCGGTTATTTCACCCACCCCCTGTATATTTTCATGTATTGTGTTGCTTTGGGATTTTTGAGGGCAGTAGTTGCTGGCCTGGGCAGAGGCTAATGGGGATTCTAACGAATACTAAATACCCTACAGAAAAATAGTAGGAACACGGATTATGTCCACACTGCTGTAAGTCGTGCTAGATAAGAGCTTCGGCTAAATCAGCTGTTGACAACCTGGTCCTGCAGTGGACATGGATCCAGCTCGAATACCACCGTGTGAAACAACTCATTTACTACATGTAAATGCACAGCTATTCATGATCATGCAGAACACAAGCCAAATACTGTGTGTATTGTCATTAGCAAACACATTTATGAAGCATTTTATGAAGATGTATGGTACCTGAAATGTTTCAATGTTGGGCAGTCTGACAATTTTACTCTATACAGTACTTCAGTGATCTTTAACCAGCACAGTTTGATTTCCACTGAGATAATTGGACAGAAATGGGATATAAAGGAAACCTTGATGCGGTTGTCATGGATGTAACAACTATTTTCGTTTAGTCCTGATTCCCTTTGATAAGCATAACTAGGAGAAACGGTTTAAATTTGATTCACAGGCCTCTTAATTGTACATCATTTAGTCCTATGGCCCAACTGCACATACAGACAGCCAGTAACCATGGAAACCACCTCTCCCCATTCATTCCTTGAGTGTATTTATTTCCCTTACAGAAGTGAAGCAGCGCAACTTATGGCAAATTGCATTCTGTATTATTTTCGAGCCACTTCAATTTACTGGCCATGAATTCAAATCCAAAGAAACCGACTGGCTGGTTCCTCGCGGAAACATTAGATGAGGTGGAGGCAGGAATGAGTGGTGTTTGTTAAACATGTTTCTATCTGCCAGTAATTTAGACTGACTCAGTGGGGGCAGAGAAAACATTAAACTAAGAAAGGTATTATGCGCAGGCTATACATCACAGATATTGAATGCCACTGAATGCTTCGCCGGATATGATTACAATCTAAACTAGCCAGTGTCCCAATGTATGGGCTTTAATCAAAGATTAAGAACCAAATGTAGCCTTCTCTGGCATTAACTGTGAATGAGTCATCTTACTATGGATTTCCCCTTCATATGTGCCATGGGATGCTTTATATGTAGGATGCTAATACTGAGCTGCTGAATGGGTGTTTATTAAACCTCATCTATCTCTGCGAGAACGAGGGTTGACCACCATACTGCTAAGGACGCAATTTTATCTTCCTCTAAACGCCCATGCAGAGACAAAGGAAGAGGGTCTGATTGTTAATGAAGCAGTTTTTCTTTAGAAGAGATGTGCCTTCCCTTCCACAGCACTAATCAGGGCTTCAGAGGCGAGATGGTGGAGGGTGGGTGTGGGACGGGGAGTGGGCACACGTCAAGATTAGTGGGTGAACTCCAAGTCTTCTTTCATCTGCCAATTAACCCTGAAGATATTCTGGAGCCAGGAGCGACACACACGGACCAATACTCAAAGAGGCAGCCGTACCTACACCCACACAAACACACACACTCTTTCTGGTGATCTGTTTGCCCATCAGCAAACACAAAGCCCTAGCACTGTGGTTAAATAGGTAAAAGCAGATAAGCTGGCATTATACTCTAAACTTCTCCCTGTGGGGAAAGATGTTCTTTTGTGGATTAAACTGCTCCCAGGTTCTGATAAACAATGGGGCATGTTTAATGAGCACTGTCCAGGCTAAGGCCTTTAACGATTTCAGGTTACCCACCAAGGTGGATTGTGATAAAAACTAGGTCCATGAGTCAACACACTTTATTTTCTCCTCAGTGATTTAAATCATTTATCAAGTGGCGTTAGCGGCATTAGAAGTGAAGCTCTGCAAAGCACATGCTTTTACCTTGAAGAAGCCATGGGCGCTGTTCCTCTGGCCCAGCCAGAAGGTGGCATTATCAGGGATGTCCATCGATGGCATCTCCACCACCCTTTCGTAGATCCTACAGGATGAGGACAGGAAGTGTTCGATGAAACACAGGCGCTTATCAAAACAGGCTAAATCGCAACACACACCGCGCTGTACCTCTACAATGGGACTGCAGCAATACATTCTGACGAGACTGAATGTTAAAAATGGTCTTCTGACATCCAAATCCCCACCTATTTGTCACTTGCACAGTAATTAACACAATGTAAACAAAACAGAAATTGAAATAATAGCGTTCGGTGTAGCTCTGCACCTGTTGCAATCAACGTGCAGTACGATGTGGGAGGCGCTGATGGCCACAGAGATCTTGTGCCACTGGCCATCTGCCAGGCTGTACGGGAACACCTCAGTGTGGGCCTGCTGGCCCACGGTTCGGTAGTGAAGACGCACCTCGCTGCGCTGACCGCTGCTCTCCAACTCCAGGAACCTGGACAGACAAACACGAGGAGGGGGATTTACACGCATACATTTGTAGAAACTGTAGACGCGCTTTCCTGTAGAAATGCAGGTAAGCACGTTGCTCTCGAACACGCCCACACCATTCAGAAACTAATAGAAAAGGCCGTTGAAAGGAAGACCGAGTGCAGCCGTATCTCTACAGGCAACCGCACATTTAAAATTCTCCGACTCAAAAACCCTTCCAGCTAAAGCTAGCTAGACCACACCACATTCCCCACACAGTAGCTTATATATTATTCACTGTGTTCCAAAGATGCATAACACACTTGTCTGAAGATACTCAAACCCGTTCACAATCTAAACGCATGAATATGTGCAAAAGCTGTCAAGAGACACAACACCAGACAACACAGTCTATGATTAGTGAATGCAAGTGATGTGAATGAGAGGAGTCAACTCGTGGGGACATTGGTATTCCAGGAAACCCTTGCCTTCTGCCCAGTCCCTCAGGAGTTTTTCCATGTCAAGTGACACTAATGGAAAGAGCTGCCAGACTTACCAATACACAGCCTTCCGCTCTGGCTTTTAAATACACACTTATTTAGAGCTACTTGCTTCAAAGCCTTATTCAGAAGAAAAACAGCCACTTAGAAGAACTGCAACACTGGAGTTGTTTTATCTACAAACCAAATCTAATGATGTATTCTCCTCCAGCCATGCACAATATTACCAGCTGAACGAATAAAGTAACACTGTCTTTTTGGAAATGAAATAGTGAAATGGACCATCAAGTTGCGTAGTGTGACCACACAGCACGAACACCCAACCTGGCTAATCAGAGCTAGGGAAACTCATTCAGTGTTATTGTGAGATATTTAATCTGTGCTGACTTTAAGCTGCACGGTTCAATCAACACAGATCTGCAGACTGAACAGAAAAAAGGAAAAAAGATTGGCATGCTAACTAAACAGGACAGAGGAGGCTTATCAATTTCCTGTTCAAAATAAGCACATGCTTGATATGACGTTTAACTTGAAACAACATTATAGTAATTTGATTTGTCTGTAAAGAACTGTTGAGTCGGGTCCATCATCTGGTACATGCAGCAGTTGTAAATTCACAAAATCCTTGACACATGTTACACACAGATTGTGAAGGTGAGCCCTTCTTACTCTAATTGATGTATTTGTGTATCTGGCATTGTGATCAGTGTGTTTTGTGAGGAGTTTAGCCTTGTGTTCATTAGTTATTTTTTTTTAAATTTCACGGTTTTAGCATGTTAGATCAAATTTTCCACTTATCATTAGTGTTCAAGTATCATCCAGAAAGTCGTTTTGGTCAAAGTTCCATTTCTGAGATTTATTTAGCTGTGTAGTTGCGTGTACGAGCCAATATACTGCATTCACCAGACACAGCAAAAACAAATGATTCCAAACGTCCCCGGAATAAACTACACAACCATGTATTGGAGGTCTATAAAGGCTTGTCACCGCAAAAACACAGGAACTAATTTCTAAATCCAGGCCACTGCGAGTTTCAGTTCCACGTGAAACCCCACACGTACACCTATAAGTTTCAGCTGGGGCTGGTTTTTGAGGCTTACACAGTGTTGATGTTACTTTCTAGCGTCACACTGTTTCATCCGTATTTAAATATGTGTAGCCATGCAAAGAAGAGATTACGTCATTAAATAGGAACAACACAAAGTACCACAGCTTAAGTAGCTAGTCTGTTTTCTTCAAATACACCCAAAAAAACCCCACAAAGAACCTGCAAAAAAATGTCCTCTGTACGGTTTTCTTTTTACAAGTTTTGTGGTGAACACTGCAGTATATGTCTCGTGCACACAACTAGAGAGCCAAGTAAATCTTAGAAATTGAACTTGGACCAAAAACAATGGTCTTCAACTAAATCCTTCAACAAAAAGTAGAAGTAGAATCTTTGGTCTAGAATGCAAAAAAAAAACCATCCATTTAACAACTCGTCTTTTGTTTTGTGAGGACACTGGCATTGTGGTCTGTGTGTTTTGTGAGGACACTGGCATTGTGGTCAGTGTGTTTTGTGAGGACACTGGCATTGTGGTCAGTGTGTTTTGTGCGGACACTGGTATTGTGGTCAGTGTGTTTTGTGAGGACACTGGTATTGTGGTCAGTGCGTTTTGTGAGGACACTGGTATTGTGGTCAGTGCGTTTTGTGCGGACACTGGTATTGTGGTCAGTGTGTTTTGTGAGAACACTGGCATTGTGGTCAGTGTGTTTTGTGAGGACACTGGCATTGTGGTCAGTGTGTTTTGTGAGGACTTCATTAAGTGTTGTAAGCACTTGGCAGTACCTTTGTTCAGAGCGGTGGATGGAGAGGATGACCCCAGAGTTGAGGTGCTCCTGTTTCAAGGTCACCAGCACAGTGAACTCACTCTGGCCCCTCAGTTTCTGGACCATGCGCTCAGACACAGCCTCGGGGGCCTTCAACTCCCTGGATGAACCTGTAAAAAGAACAAGTGCCTGTTTAGTCATTAAAATGGGAAATCCTGAGGTGGCACTAGAGAATTTGCATTATTCATGTATGCATGCAATTTCCATGTGTTTCTCTACATGACAGGTTATCCATTATTGTGGTAAATGATGGTTATCAGTGCTGCTATTACACATGCTAATATTGTCTCATGGCATGTGACAGAAAATACATGCTCATCCATCTCAGATTTGTCTATTATTTCTGTAATAATGTGGGTAAAGGACAGGGAGAGCAGTGAGACGCTGTGGTTTAATTGAAACAAAAGATAGAAGCAGTACGCTGCAAGAAAACCAACAATAAAAATTAAGCACATTTCACAATGGTATGGTTGTTGGTACAGACGGTTAAAATGAGTCTTAAAATACAACTTGAAAATATCTCCTCACAAATTAAGGGGGGTGGAAAAGGCACGGCGGTAAAGTCATTGCCTCAGTATAGCTGAGTCATTGTAGCCCAGAGTTTAAATCCTGGACGCAGTATAATGATGTCGCACTCTAGCGTCTCCTAGTGGTAAGTTGGGCACCTGCATGCTTCTCCTAGGTGCTGAGGGAGCAGTGTGATAACAAGCAGAACGGATTGGCGAGATGTACCTTGGAGATGTACATACACACACAACCCTCAACTAGACAAATCTATAACCCCTCCCCACATACACACACAACCCTCAACTAGACAAATCTATAACCTCTCCCCACATACACACACAACCCCCAACTGGACAAATCTATAACCCCTCCCCACATACACACACAACCCTCAACTAGACAAATCTATAACCCCTCCCCACATACACACACAACCCCCAACTGGACAAATCTATAACACCTCCCCACACACACACACAACCCTCAACAGGACAAATCTTGCACCTTACATATTTTTTTATGATATATGAATGCTCAATCTACTGTTTTTATGCTTAGTCCACTGTTCTTATTGTTTTTATTTCCCTTGTTCTTTTTGCATAAATTGTAGCAGAACAGATTCCTTGTTTGTTGTGGAATTCACTTGGCAATAAAATTCTTTCTGATTCTAATTTCTGAATGTTATTCTGAAGACATCTCACTATCTTGGACTCTCCCAAGTCTGCCGGGAGTTGCTATAGCACAAATTAAACTTCACAAAATTGGGAGGAGAGAAAAAAACAGGATGAAAAAAAGTCAATAAAAAATAAATTACAGCAGAACACATCAGAACACAGTTGCCAGTTTTTGAAAATACACACAACAGACGGCAGGAAATATCAGCTCCTCTACAACCTCTGATCAATCACAGACAGGCAGCTTCAGAGCTGCACCTTTGCAGCTCAGCTTCATCTGCCAGCAGAAATGCTGAAAGTATGTATACAGGAAGTGTGGAGGAGGAAGAGAAGGAGGAAGAGTTGGAGTAGAAGAAGACTACTCTGGTGGACATTTTCAGATTCTTCTGTTCTCAAGCCCCACCAGTGAGCCACCCTCTCCTCCTGACTCAACCCAGGCGTCTATGCTACTTTAATGGAATCATCAATAAATGATGAGATTTCTCAGAAGTGATCACATCAAAGAGTTCACTCCCAGCTAGGGGATGCATGCATGATGCCACGGCACACTTTAGCGCTAAAGGAAACTAAGCTAGCATCGCTGCCTCTCCTCAGCACAAATGTTTTACTTCCAGCTGATGGGAGTAGCCAATTAACACAATGCAATTCTAAAAATGCTAACAAGGCCATGATGAAGCCTGGCACTGAGCAGGATGAGCACACAGCAGGAAAGAAGCACATTTTAGAGTCTTCAGGGATGGAGCGTAGCGTGTGCTGCTAGCATTAGCATCTGTCTGATGATGTCTAAGCTGCACCATGGGGAGGTCATGTTTTGAGTTGTTTCGGTCGAAAAACAAAAACGTTGCCTGGTATTTAAGGCCACTAGTCAAATACGGGGATTTTGTACATCGTCTTACCACAGACAGTATCATTATAGTGCCATTGGCTGAGGTGGGACAGATGGTGAGGTGACATGTAGCATTGTAATCTGCCTAGCAATAACCTGATGGTAACAACCAAGAGCCCCTGAATGAATAATTAAATCTAAGTGACCACTTTTCATAATGATTTAGGACATTGCTTGAGATGTCTAAGTGAAACACCTCACTGAATCCTAATTACAGATCAAATGGAGTGACCCATACAGGCCTGGTGAATAATACAGTTAGACACAGTGAAATTATTTTCAGCAGAATAATAAAAAGGGAGTTTCTTTTAGTTATTGTCCTTTTCACTCTGTTGCCCATAATTACATTTGTAAAATGAAATCAATTCAAAAACACTACCTCAAACTTCCATCTCAAAGTAGCCTCTTAGACCAAGCCATGTGATGAGATTCAGAGGTATGGCCTTGCCAGACAAATCTCAAAGGGACTGTTTGAAAAATGCTCAAGAAGGTGGCATAATCCCATAATGAGCCTGCTAATAAGCCGTCTATTCACATGAATATTTTGTTTTTATTTTATTTGGAAGGAACACTTTTTCCTAAGTAATTATAGGTTATATTTAATATAAATTTGGAAACCCGAGGCAGTTATTTTAAAGGGATCTTTTGGATGTTTGGCAATTAAGCCTTTTATCTACTTTCCCAGTCAGATGAACTTGTGGATACCATTTTGATGTTTAACTGCATCCAGTGTGAAGGAAGTTAGCCATAGGGTTGCGAGCCAATACTAACCAACTAGTGCAATAACTAGAAATTTAAAGCATGCTAACGCCTCATTATTTAACAATTGCGCTAATGGTAGTTGGCAACCTTCTTCAAATTGAATGTCACATAAAAATGGTATCCAGACCTATGTCTGGCTCTGTGGAAATGAATTACTTGAAGTACTTCATTGCCAAAACTGATATCTATTCACAATAAACCTCAACCAACAAGCTTACAATAGTACATTGCTGTGCCAGACCTCAGCAAGGCCAGTGGGACTTGTCAAAGGGAACCACGCTGAT
>JACXGI010002572.1:0-21316 GCA_016801175.1 Esox masquinongy
TGTGTGTGTGTGTGTGTGTGTGTGTGTGTGTGTGTGTGTGTGTGTGTGTGTGTGTGTGTGTGCATGCATATGGACTTATGTAATGACAGTAAAGAGGTGTTGTTTAGCTCAAGTATCAAGGTCTTGAACATATGTCCTTTTGTCAACAACTCAGCCGATGTAGGCTTGGACCGATCCTGTGATATTCTGTTCAGGACTGTGGTCCTAAAAATGATTGAGTCCAAACGGACCTCCTATATGTGCCAACCTGTCTAGATAAAAACCCAGACTCTAAGGAGAATGGCAGATATTGGAAGTGGACATCTAAAGAGGGGTCACGGTATTCATTCTAGAAGCATGGCTGACATTGGGAGTGGGGGTCTTAAGAGAAGCCACAGTTCTCAGGCCTTCGGTTGGTCCCAAAAGGCTGGACATGAATAGGGAAGGTTGGACCACTTCCCTCCACCATATTGGCTCCAAATGGGGTTGTATTGTGGGTACTGACCCCAAGAGCATGGGGTCAGGAAGAGGTGAAGAGAGGCCAGTGCTTATGAACACTTTATGGAGTTCCTCGTTCTATTCAAAGGACGTGTGGCCCTTAAGCAAAGGGAACCTAGTGCTAATTGAAAACTGGTCAAAGATTTGCCCTCTGCCCTAGCACCAAGTGTGAGCTGCTTGTCACTCAGTAATGATCAGCCACCCCAACCCCCATTAGTAGAGGTAGGGAACGTGTCAGAGCAGGGACCGCATGGTGTTTATTTGTAAAATGTTAGATGCATCTATGGTTACAAATATGTAATTATGCTGTATGGTTATGGTTATATAGTTTAAGAATAGCAAATACAAAACTAATTCAGATTTTATTTTGAATATATACTTTACTTCCATCAAAAAACAGAAGCTATTTATTTCAACAATTCTTATAATGAGAAGAACATTTTTTATTTATTTGGAAATGCTTATTACAACCCATTTTGGGTTAAGATGAGCAGACATGACCATGTCTTGAACTAACCCATTTTGGGGTAGTTCAAGACATGACCTGTTATGTACTATATTTTATGGACAATTATTACAAATTGTCAAAAGCCAATAGAAAAGAAGGGGAGGTTCTAGTTACACATTAAACCATTCAACACAACTCATATTCCATCCTGTCCTAATTTACAAACAGCCTTTGTGCACACCATTCACCTTTGCATGTACCCCACTGATATACAGATATTATGTCAAGCACTTTTAAAGGAAACATATGTAAGATTTCCACCATACAAAAGCAGGCATTTTTTACTGTATTATGAACTGTAGTGTGGAATGGGTTTTAAATGGAATACTTACAGTTTTCAAATTGTCCAAATAGTTTGTTATTGTCTGTGTATTCACTCTCAGTAGATTAGGTCTCTTCCCAATTTTCTTCTGTTCATTTTGGTCTGGTTTTTGCGTAGTTGCCAATTTCAAAGAAATTGGGATGTAGCTCTGGACAAAACTCAAATAAAAATAGTTTGCTTTTTAATACACAGGATTATATGGACCTGAAAACCTAGCTGTTGGCCACATTTCTCCTTGACACGTAAGGTACACATCCAAGTAGCATGGGGGACGTTTAAAGGCAAATATAGAATATTGTGGTTAATTTAATACAGGTGCTACTCATACAGTGCTGTCTGGCACCATTAGCCTAGGACATGCAAAACGAAAAGAGTTTATTTCACTTACAGTTACACCAAAGACAGAATAGGCTATAAAAATAGGAATTCTGAAACACACGTATGACGTTAGCTATTTTCTAGTTAGCTTCTAAGAATAAACCTAGGATACATTCCCTGTACAGCACCACTTACCTAGGACCCACTTACAAACAGCGTTTGCTAGCTTTGTTAGTTGCACCACAGAATTGAGAACCACGTTGGATAACGTTAGCTAGATTGTTATCTAGTTAGTTGCTCAGGATACCTAGAGTCTCAAGTGCATTTTTTTCTACTATTTCCTTTGTAGACGCTAGAGGGGTGAACAATTTCTCCTTAACATCGACAGTACCAAAATGCAACCCCTACCTTCTCCTAGCTCTTAACGAATAACTCACACACATATGCACACGTCAACATGCACAAAATGCATGCGTACAGACAACAAATTATTCCTGAGATTGAACCCTCACAATTCACTACTGATGTACAGAGAGACTTTCAGAAAATATTAATAGAAAATGATAGGAGAGTGGAGGCAATGGAAGACACAGCCTGAATGTTAATCAAATGTCACCAGCGGAAAAGGAGCAGTGACAAGCAAGGAGATGGGAATGCTTCATGTTCTGTCTCATCTGCTACCATTGCACCGCGGTTGTAGTTCTGAGAACCAGTTCTAGAGACAGATATGTTATGCTCATTGGGTAAGATCATAGGCTATGTCAATGGTGAAAAGGTGCTGGTAATTCCTTTGCATAAAACTGATAGCTCTGATCCAAAAATGCATTATAGGGATTGTGGATTTTAACTGCAATATTTGCTGATATTACAAGGTGTGTTAAGGGACAGTTTATAATTAATGGGGGATGGTTAAACTCTAGATGTCATAAACCCCAGATGATGCTGTGCTAATTTGCACCATCACGTACAACGCCCCCGCAAGGTGTTGTTGGTTTGACGTGAACAGGAAATGAACTCTAGCCCGCTTCTGTACAACGGGACAGTGACTCCATTCAGCAGCCTTCAGGAGGGAGCACAGTCGATACCACTCAGTGAACACAATGTACTCCACAACCAAAATGCATTGCATTTGGGCTTATCAATGAATGACTTCAGTGGCTTCAAAATCATGGTTTGTGTTTTCAGCGCCAATATCACATGAAACATCTCAGAATGTGACTAGACTCTTTGACGGCTTGGTACAAGTGTCTCTTTCCATTCATCAGAAGACCTGTGCAGTTTGGATACTGGAACAAACATGCTCAGATCACCTATATGAGACTTTGGAAGTAGCTTCATCAGATTATAACATTGTGACTAGTCGTAGTCATGTAACAGTTATGTTATGTCCCATGTTTTAGACTATGTTGAAGGACTGCCCTCATCACTGAGTATCTCAAGTTGAAGGTCGACAGGATACTGCAGGCCACCACTGGCTAAGAAATTACCCTTTCAACGTCTTCTGTGTGGGATTTCCTTTTGAAATGATTGGTTTAAGACACATCTGGTTTAATAAAAGCAATTTTGAGTAATTCGAAAGTCTTCAAATGTCATTACTGCCATGAATACTGATTACGAACATCAGCACATTCTCTCCTACTGATTTGTAAGTAGGGATCCTGTTCTCTGTGAACAATGTTGTCAGCACCACTTCTGGCCTCGTTCTCCCCTGCCACTCACTGACATAGAGCTGTTATATCTGGGAATACCAAACTTTCCTGGGCCTCGACCCCTTTCTGAAATTTAGAAAATATGATGTAACCAACAACTATGGTTAACTTTCTTAAATGGAAGTAAGACAGTGTGTATAGCATTTATTTAGACAAAGAAATATTTAAATCTGAAAGAATTAAATTGGAACTGCAATGATTTTTGCAGTATGGGTCCTTTTGTAACCTAATCTGATCACAAGGCATGTTCCAGTGATTATAATAGTAATAAACCCATGTACTGTAATGTAAACACGTTTTGCAAATGTTGCCATTTGGTCCTAAAGATGGCGGGGCAAACATCGTGCGACACCACAGGGAGTCATAAATACCTGATCTGTTTTACCTGCCAGTCCTGACCACAGTTTCAAATTTCAACGTTTCAAAGTCAAACGCATCGAACAACACAGCATCGTTGTGCACAACTAAATTCTTGTGACATGGCACTCGACAACTACGTAGTGAGAATTAAGAAAAATATATAAAGCAAAAATATAGCAAATAATAAGCAATAATATACATAACTCTGTACACTAGCATCAGTTTAAAAATAGTACTTTAAACTAGCAGCAATATGGGTAGCAGTATTGAATATTATAGATATGGCAAGTATGGCAATAATATACATAACAATGCAAACTAGCAGCAATTTTAGAGAGAGTAGGAAGGGGAGTATGAACAATATGGGTAGAAGCATTAATATGTGTAGAAGTATTGAATATTATAGATACCTATGAGTGTAATATGCTTATGAATGGTACATGCAAAGGAATATTCTAATTCATACTTGTCTACGAAATTATGAAAGAAATCTAAAGAAAGCAAAATACCTAAATCTTGCCTAGAATGGGTTCATAACATTTTGTAGGTTAACTCAGGAATATTAGAGCCACATTTGTAGGAAGGAAAACCAAACCACTTTGTATAAACTGAGGTTACTTGCAAAGCCCTTATTCTGTGTACCATCACAAGGACAAAAAAAAGAAAAAACACTACCCTCTCTTGTACCCAGTACAATCCTCCAGTCAATTTCTAACTATCCCTAAATGCTGTATATGCTGATTCAATCGTTAGTTGCCTTTAAACTCGCAATGTTCCGTGTTCAAATCTCAGCTCTGACAAGTTTAGCATTTGAACCAATTAGCAACTTTGCAACTACTTATTATGTTTTAGCTACTTGGTATAGTGCATTTCCATTACTCTTAGTTTGAAAACCATGCAAACCAAAATCCAACATGCCATTGATAATGTCACAAAATTGAAAAGTCACACTTTTTACATAGCCAAGTTGAGTGGGCAGTGAAGCAGGGACAAGTTTTTTTTTCATTTTATTTAATGAAAGCATGGTCTTTCATTTCCCTCTGTATTCCAGAAAGTAAATTAACACATTCCCAATCCTTCAGATGTTTCTTTTGTCATCTTCCATACATCTGGTAAGAAATACATTGTCCTAAAAACCGTGATATTTAATAAATCCAGTACAATAAACACATAGAAACCAACAAAAAGGGACCCAGGAAACAATGGGATTCAGGAGGCAGGCATTCAATGTCTTTCTTTTACCATGATTCCAACTCAGCCATGTGCTTCCACCAAACATGAATGTCAACTGCAAGGCTCCACTATGCGTCCAGTCTACATCACTTCCTGTGGCGGCTAGCCTAGCGAAGCCACCTGATCCCCACAGGCTTACATTTTAAACGCTACGCGGATAAATATAAGCTTGGGGGATCAGGCTGCTTCATGGATAGTGGGTGGCTGCTAAAAACAGAAAAACAAGGAGATTTGAATACAGTACCAAAATATCACATGGTCATTGAATTAACCAATGATATTATGTGATGTGGTAAAACCAGCAAATAGTCATAGCTGCAAAGCCTAAATAAAAATGGGAACAAGGAAGGATGCAGGCATCCTTTTTCTCATATTAATTTGACCAGAAAAAACTCAGATTCCCATGTGCTCTCACCAACAGCCATGTTGCACATAGAAACAGGATATACATGACAGTTAAAAAAATCAATCAGTCAATTATCCAATCACATTGATTGTTTAGTTGAATAGTCAATTCTCACACTTGTTAAGCTGTGGCTTAACTGTCATATTCGAAGATTTGCATAAGTAGCCTATGATCCATTGCTGAAAAGGTTATAACCCAGTGACTCTAGGGTGACCTATGCAATAGATAATAATACAGATAATAACATAAAAAAACATTTATTGGCATGACTACATGTCAAGGGTGGGAGGCTGGAAAACTATGGAAACTACGTCATCTGTGAGGAACGAAATAGTATTTCCTTGATTGCTTTAGGCGGGAAAGTGGAGGCGGAACTCGTGGTGGGAGCGAGCAAAAGGCATTGGGATTATTAACCGATGATCTAACGAGGATAGAATCCGGAGCCACATCCGTGAATCCTGTCCCTTTTGCATACGTTGCCACAACGTCGAGGAGAAGTTGATTGACAATGATGCTGTTAACATCTAATGCAGCCTAGGCACATACAAGGGAGATCCGAGCGTTCCCTTAAACCTCAGGATTGGGAGTGAAAAGAGACGCGCACGTTTTTGGGGAGGCAAATTGCCTCTTTTATTGTGTCACTGTTTATTCACTGCAAGCAAGCTAAGGGATGTGCATAGCATACGGAAGTGCTCAATTTAGAATGTTTCCGTCTCAATCAGTACCATAGGTGAGCTACAGTATAAACCTAAATCCAAAGACAATGATGTTTTGAGACTTTTAGAAATGTAAACAGTAACCTATAGGCTACATTACGTGTAGACCGCAAATGTTGAGAGTATGGGATACACAGTACTATTTATCGCTACTTATTTGTCAATCTTGTGGCAGTCTCGCAGTCAATTGCATTAAGATATTTTTGAAAAGAAACAAAATGTGCACAAGTTAATGTTGAATCACCAACGCAAAAAGCTAAAAATGTTATTTTGTGTATATAGTTTTTTCATAGACGTGCAAAATTGCGGTTTATTTGTGGGCTGTTCATTCAAATTACGTAGGCCTACATTTGCACCCAAACCCATTTAAAAGCAGAGTGAAGTAATGCGGGGGCTGCATCATGCTGAGCGTGGACACGATCATTTGAGTCGGTGGACAAGATCATTTGACCGCAGCTATAAAGAGCTTGACCTCGGCAAGGGCTTTCTCCCTCGGGATTATGACTTGTGATGGTAATACGATGAATTCTGTAATTGGGCTACCCTCACTCAATAACTAAATGAAATAGCCCTGCGTAGAAATAATTGGTCTTAGCATGTTTCCCTTTTTCTCTGATTCCTGTTTGTGGCAAAATGGTCAATCATTGTATATTGTTCCAAATAATCAGTTTTGTCATGATGTGATGTTTGACCCTTAATAAGCAGTTATGTTTTAGGCTGTCATTTATACGCCTAAAATATGACTAACGTATAAATAATATATAGCGTAGCCTTTAATTTGACAGCTTTTCTTTCAGTGATCGATATGGCCAATCTACTAGATTATCATGTATTATTATTTTTAATGAATTTGCAACACAAGAAAATCTTAACATGTTACCGATTTTATGACGCCTGCTACGCCAGATTACCGAGATACTAATGCATGTCCCATATACTGAAGGTCTACATTAGCTTTATTGAAAGCTGGATCGAGTTAATCTACAGGTAAGTTACCTACCTCCATCATTGGGCTTAACCTGTTAGTCTATTGAAAGCGTTAGGGAGACGTTATGAAAAGTTATAATAAAACATCAGAGGCGTCGTTAGGATCACAATACATTCGGGGCTTAGCCCACCCTCCTGCACCCGCCCGGGACAGAAAGTACAGGGTTTTGAATGTACATGCGGAAAATTTCGATGTACACGCTAGCGGCCTACACGTCTACATTGTCATAATGCGCGATCGGAATTATAGATGAATAGATCAGGGGCTTTTTTTTTTTTTGTTTTGGTCCGTTTGAGATCCGGGGCTATTCATAAAATAACCGGGGCTATAGCCCCGGACGCCCAGGGCTAACGACGCCACTGTAAAACATTGATGACTTGAAGAGTTACGTACGTTTCAATGCGGGTGATGAAGAAGTTGTATTTTCCGACTATTATGAAAAATTGGAGACAAATATAGCTACTATATTTGAAAAACAAAACAATAAAACAATGTCCGAAAATGCCAGCAACTTTAATAAAATGTAAAACGCATTCGTAATCAAGTGGGAGGTGGGAAATTACAACTTGTGTGAAGTGAAGTGCTGGTGTTTAGGATGTAAAATGATGTGACACCAATGGTAGCACCTATACAGATTAAATATTATGGAGTCTTAAGGAGAACTGGGTTAGGTAGATATTAATTATTTTGATTACCTCTCAATTAAGCTTTTCCATATTCAGTGCCTTGGGAAAGTATTCAGACCCCTTCACTTTCTCAACATTTTGTTGTGTTATGAAGGGAAAACATGTTTTTTTTATTTGTTCCAATTTATTGAAAATAAAAACGGAAATATTTAGTGTACATGTGTATTCAGATCCTTTATTCAGTACTTCTATAATCATTTTTCCTATTCTTCCTTAGATCCTCTCAAACTCTTTCCGATTGGATGGGGTCCATCTGTGAACTGCCGCTGAGAAGCATCCCCATAACATGATGCTCCCGGCACCATAGGGATGGTATTAACCAAGTGATTAGCCAGGTACCTTGTTTTTGCCTCATGTAACTGTTGACATTCAGGCCTAATAGTTTGGTTTTGATCTTGTCCGACCAGATAATCTTTTTCCTCAGATTTCTTCAGGAAGTATGTCAAATGCCTTTTCCTCAGGAGTGGCTTCCATTTAGACACTCTACATTAAGGCCTGATTAATGAAGTGCTGCCGATATTATTGTCCTTTTGGCAGGTAATCCCATAATTGCAGAGAAACCCTTAAGATTTGTTAGAGTGGGCTTTGGGTTCTTGGTCACCACAATTATAAATTTTGTGATTATCACAACAAATTGTGGAGAAAGTGAAGGGGTCTGAATGCTTTCCGAAGGCCTGGTAGATGTCAAATATGTTAACAATTCCTACACAGAAAAAAACCCCTCAATGGATTCATGTCGTGAAAGTCTAAAACACTATGGAGAATGGTAAGGCGATACCAAAAAATTATCCATGTAAGGCAGCAGTCATTCCCCTGAAGTCTGGTTGAAGTTGCATGTAGAAAACTTTAAACATAATCCTGCAAGCCAATTATAATAAACCATATATCATAAAACTGATTAGGATCGTCTACCTTTAAATGGGACTATCGAATGTGATCATTTATATTCTTAGTATGTATGATGTGTGCGTGTCTGTATGAGTCTGTGTCTGTGTGTGTGTGTGTGTGTGTGTGTGTGTACAGAACATTGAAAACAATATTAATTAGATGTACCTTTTTGTGCATTGTTAGGATATGCAGCTTTAATGAGAGGAAGGTTCATCCAAAGCTGAAGAAATTCACAAAAAGGTTTTCCAAATATAGTGTCCTTTGGAGCTGCAGCTTTTGATCAGGTGATCAGCCTATCTCTACAGGGGGAGATCTTGCGATGTCTATGTGCACCCATGCACAAGTCGTGTGGTTGTCTGGCTCTCACGACTTGTGGTCACAAAGAATGGTTGTGAATGACTGACTAGACTGAGTCATATTAACATGATGTCACCCCCCTGGCTGTCTGGAGCTGGTCTCATACACACTCTCCCACCGTCAATGCCTTAACCTCACAAAGACTAGGTCTAGTCAGAGAAGACTATAGATGCCACACAGCCTCAATGAATCATGAACAACAGCCCACGCCCTCAAAAAAAAATCACACTGCTTAAAGGTTCAAGTTGTAGAAATCGCTCAGCAGTTGCCTGGTTGCTAAAATTTCAGTTAGTTACTGTGCAGAAAAATAGTGCAGACAATCGTTGTACCGTCTAAATTCATGTGGAATATGTTTTCAATAATCCAAAATATAGTATTTTCGTCTATGTGAAGCTGGTGTACTACAAAACCCAAACGTACGAAGCAACCAAATTAAACTTATGGACAGAGACCTTAGAAACAGTTCACAGATTTGACCTCTTTAAGAAATATTTTCCAAGTTAACATACAGTCATGGGTACATTAATTTTTTTCCAGACAGATTATGACAAGATATGAATCCCACTATCTTGGTATTGCTATTGCTATTGCTCTCTCTACCAAGGGAGCTACATAGGAGCATCAATTGGAAGTGGTGGTCCCTAGAAAAGGCCAATCAACATTTGAATGCCACTGTAATACAACTGTATATTATTTATTTGTGCCCATGAATTGAAAAAACATAAGTATTCAGACCCTATATTCAGTACTTTGTAGAAGCTTTTTAGGCAGCGATTATATCTTTGAGTCTTCCTGGGTATACCTCCACCAGCTTTGCACATCTGGATTTGGCAGTTTTGCCCAGCAGATCCTCTCAAGTTTTGTCAGATTGTATGGGGAGTGTGTGTGAACGATGATTTTCAGGTCCCCCCAAAGACATTCAATGGGGTTCAAGATTTTGGCTGGGCCATAAAGGTCTGAATAATAGATAATAATGCGTTAAAGATATTTGTTCTTCTGGAAGGTTTTCCTATCTCTGCAGAGAAACTCTGAACAGCTGTTACAGTGGCCATTGGGTTCTCGGTCACCTGACTGACCAAGGTCCTTTTTCCTAGGTTACTAGAATAGTCTTGGTGGTTCCAAACTTCTTCCAATTTACAATGAAGAAAACCACTGTAACCCTTGAAACCTTCAATGCTCTAGAAAGTTTTTATTTACTTTCTACAGATCTATACCTCAACACTGGTGTCTGAGCTGTATGTAGAGTTCCTTGGACTTGATGTCTTGGTTTTAGCTGTGGCATGGATTGTGAATTTTGGGATCTTGTATAGACACGTTTGTGCCCTTCTAAACAATCAAATTTGCCATAGGTGGACTCCAATCAAGTTTTCTCTGAGATCAGTTTGGAGTATCATGTCAAAGGTCTGAATACTTTTGTACATTAGTCATTTCAGATTTTTATTTTCAATAAATTGTAACAAATCAATAGTAAAGTAGTATTGCTTTTTCATAAATTTTCTTGATCAATTATAAAATCAGTCTATAGCACAAAGTAATGTGGAGATAGTGAAAGGGTTTGAATACTTTCTGAAGGCACTGTATAACATAGATTATAACATAGATTAAAGGACATGCAGAAGTAGTGCCTCTATTACATAAACCTCAGGTAAGTTACCAGTGTCTCCGCTTTGGGAATGTGATGCAAGAAGTCCCCCTACTTCCATGCTTACACTCAACAATCTAGGCGCGTTGGGTTTCATTGAACTCATTAGCATGTGAAAGGCCCTGTTTTCTGTGAACTTTTTTGCCCTCTGACCCCTCCCTTTTTATGCCTGGCAGACAACAAATGGCTGCGCTGATGATGGAAGGTCCCTCCCCTTGGATTCTCACCCTGTCCCTATGCCCGACTCTAGACCCCGGAGAGAAGAGTTCTAGACTGCCCCTGTCTTTTCCCAAGCTACCCCCTCCTCTCAGTCAGGTTGTGTGGTGTACTGTCTGAATGTACTGTATGTATCTTGCCCACTCACATTACCCACAACACATTTACCTGTGTCCACATTGATGCATTGCGTTGTACTAAGGGTTCATTGTACAAGTAGTACAGATGAATTTACCAGTGCGACCACAAGAGTAGCGCTAAAATAACACACACACATGTGCCATGACACTGGCGCAAGCACACTCCCACACTTTCAGACTAACGACTGCAACCCCCCCCCCACCCACCCACCCACACACACACACACACACACACACGCACATGCAGCTCTGTATTACAATACCTCTATTACAAGGGTCTACAGACATTCGAAATCCATCCATACATACACAGACACGCTCCCACAGTGTGACACAGACAGATCTCTCCTTCCTTTCTTTAGCTGTCTGCTCTGTCTGACCCAGTCTTTTCATGTGTGTGATGAAGTGCTCAGAAGCCTCCAAAATGCCATGACACACTCATGGCTGATTTCTTGCCATGTTTTGTGTATTTGTGTCTGGAGTGATTTCAGACCCCTCCCAGATCTTTGTGGAGTTGTTTTCTCAACTCCTTAGACTGCCCATCATTTGTTTATTCAAGTGATACTTCACTTAAGTCAATTTCCAAAGACTTAGGCTGAATTTGTGGGAAGAAAGTAAGCAAGTGAATGTGTTTGATTTTCAGACAGAAGAATAAACTGACAATGCTCTTTTCTCAACCAGTTGCTGGATTTAGATGGATGCTTAGTGTGCATTCCAGTGCACGGTCTTCATAATGCATGCCATATTTTTTCTAAGGTCCCACTCTTTGTTATGGGTTACTGCAACGCAGTGAGTGAACACACAAAAACATTGGCTGGAAATGTTGGAGATGTGCCACCGTGAATGTCTTGTTATCTCTGTGTGTGATTGGTGTCAGATATGGGTTTTTGTGAGTGTGTGTGTATTAAATGCCAGATCTAGCTAGGCTTCTCCCCACTTATCCTTCTCTGACCATCACTGAGGGCCCCCCACTCTGACCTCTAACCCCTGTGTGAACATTCCATTTGCTCTGCACGAGGGAGGTCAAAATTTCAACCTCATTGTCAGCCTTCATTATGACTTAGACTTAAGGTCAATAACCACATCCTTTTGCCTTGACCCTACCAAAAATGATCTATTAGATTGAGAATAATTGTCAAGAGACCACTCTAACAATGGAAGGACATGTCCTCAGAGTTGGGAGGCCTGCAGGCGGAGGTGACATCAGGTAGGATCATACTAACTATTGAGAAGGGCAGATACATGCGTAAAAAAAACAAGGCCATTGTCCAGGATAACTTTTTTAGGTTGAAAATTCCATGTGCATCCACTAACAGCACCACTTACTATATCAGTGCATTTGCACCATTGCACAACTTCTATTAGTTTAAATACAGTAAGCCCCAGTTAGCAAATTAGTAATAACATTTTTGGTTGACCAAATTCAACACTCATTGACCTCCATATGACAGAAATCCACACTTTGTGGTAGTTATTTTTTAGATTTTAAGTGATTTAAAGTTCCCAAACCCTCTTCATTCGCCTCTTACTCACTGTTCTTTCCTGTCACATTGCAGTGAACTGGAGAAGGGACGTTTAAAAAAAAACGCAGCTCCACTGTAATTGTTGACATTTTCCGCACAAAATGCTGTGGCCAATTTCAAATAGAAAGGCGGATTCTCTAGATTTGAGTGCCGCAACTAATGATTGCACTATGTATTTCAGCAATAATGTTTTTTTTTGCAAATTAATTAATATTACCTAATTAAATCCATAAACCCTATGGCAGGTTATTTTCCTGCCTATTTTGCCCCTTGCATTTACCTGTTAGACAAGGAGGGTGTAGATGTTGTCCTAAGCTCTGAAAAGGGAAGAATGAGAGTTCCGCAGGTGTCTTTGTGGGGATAACCCTAGAAGTCTATCAGAAAACTGGTCAGTCATCACAAGGGGTTTACCCACAAACCCATCACCCTAAATCCTTCATTGTTTCTGCAGGGGTCATGGACTAGAGAGGAAGTGAGCATTATGTCTTTGAGTCTGACCCCTAGAGAGCACCCTGTCCAGTCTCTGATGACTTGCTTGTAGTTCCAGATAAAGGATAGGCCTAATCTATTTTTTCCTAATACAACTTTCTTCCTAATCCAAATAACTCAAGGATCATTAGATCATTACACCACATATGATTTAGTTCACTGATTGATCCAAGTTCAGAGCCAGATCAAATCAACAAAAATAACACTGTTGTTCAACAAACTGTATATTGGTACTGTGCTAGAAAAACATAAAAAATTTCTGTTTTTATCAAAGAAAATTTTGATCAACAACATAGAGCTACTCCAGAGCAGGACATTGGTAACTTGGGACTGGCCAATTACACCCTGCCTAAAATGTAGACTGGGGCATACCCTTGAACTTGAACTCTGTCTCGGTCCCCTAGAGACCCCATCTTGTCCTCAATCTACTCTGAAACCCCATCCCCCCAACACTCCTTTTGTGGAGCTGTCGGCCTTAACTCTCACCATCTCCCGTCTGCCCTTCTCTACACCCCCTTCATCTTCCATCCCACCCCTTCTACAGTCCTCTGGGACTCCTGTAGTAGACAGCCCACCAAAATGTGCATTTTGGTATGGTAATCGGGCCCTTGGGCGGCATTCCCACGACTTGGCTCCCAGACACGTCCTTTTGTTTTTGGCTAAATCAGACTGTTCCCCAAACTTTCTGCTGTGTCGAGATAAGACTAAATCCCTCAGACTGACTTCAGACGTACCTGTCATGTAAACACTTGGATTATTGTGATTTTACCACAGAAATGCCCTTAGCTCTGAGTAAGATCTAAATGAATAGATATCCTCAAGGACAAAAACTGCTGTCCACCATCTATAGTAGCTTGGTATACGAACACTTAAGTACTTTATTTTGTTAAACTTTAAAATACAGTTTTTAATGTGCGGTTGGCAACATGACAGTTAAATCTTTAGGGATTATGTTACTTATAGATGGCACTGTTGAAGAACTCAAATTATATTCAACTTCATGTTTGCATTACATTTTGTGGGGTTTGGATTGCGCAGTCAAACCATTGAGCTACACAGTACAATTTGTGTGGCCATAAAGATGTCATGTAATGTCAAGATCACTCATCTAAGTTCTTCAGAAAAACAAATATTTGTTGATTGGTTCAAAATACTTGTTTGTGATCCATTTGTCACGTCTAGAGCACAGTTAGATTGCTCATTACATTATTGACAGCTAGGTTAGCTTGCTAATTCTATTTTAAGACAAAAACAGCTTGTTTAGGTTGTTTCTTTTGCCCTAAAGCTGTAAACATGCTACTCCCTGTGTTAATAGTGAATGGAAATTATTGGACATTTGTCTGTGGTCAGCTTGGTCTTTTGCAACTGGTACTTTATATCAGCAGTGCATTTACTGCAGGTATTGTGTTGTGGCAGCAATCAGGCAGCTGCTTTATGATAACTCCAGTTTGTGTTAGCTAGTTACTAGCTTAGCATAAGTAACTAGCAAGCTTTTGTTGGAAGAAATGCAACACTGTGTGCTGTGCTAGTTAGCTTGAGAGATTAAACATTATATTGACTTCAAAACTATACGTTTGTCCAGGTGGGGAAACATCTGTATATTACTACATATCTATACATCGATCAGCCATAACATTATGACCACTGACAGGTGAAGTGAATAACAATGATAATCTCGTTATCATGGCACCTGTCAGTGGGTGGGATATACTAGGCAGCAAGTCAACATTCTGTCTCAAAATTCATCTGTAAGAAGTAGGAAAAATAGGCAAGCGTAAGGATCTGAGCAACTTTGACAAGGGCCAAATTGTGATGGCTAGACGACTGGGTCAGAGCATCTCCAAAACTGCAGCCCTTTTGGGGTGTTCCCTTCTGCAGTGGTCGGTACCTATCAAAAGTGGTCCAAGGAAGGAGAAGCAGTTACAGGGTCATGGGCGGCCAAGGCTCATTGATGCACGTGGGGAGTGAAGCCTGGCCGATGTGGTCCAATCCAACAGACAAGCTACTGGAAATGTTAATGTTGGTACTGATAGAAAGATGTCAGAACACACAGTGCATCGCAGTTTGTTGCGTATGGGGCTACGTAGCCGCAGACCAATCAGGGTGCCCATGCTGACCCCTGTCCACTGCCGAAAGTGCCTACAATGGGCATGTGAGCATCAGAACTGGACCACGGAGCAATGGAAGAAGGTGGCCTGGTCTGATGAATCACGTTTTCTTTTACATCACGTGGATGGCCGGGTGCATGTGCGTCCCTTACCTGGAGAACACATGGCACCAGGATGCACTATGGGAAGGAGGCAAGCCAGCAGAGGCAGTGTGATGCTTTGGGCAATGTTCTGCTGGGAAACCTTGGGTCCTGCCATTCATGTGGATGTTACTTTGACACGTACCACCTACCTGAGCATTGTTGCAGACCATGTGCACCCTTTCATGGCAACGGTATTCCCTCTTGGCATTGGCCACTTTCAGCAGGATAATGCGCCCTGCCACAAAGCAAAAATAGTTCAGGAATGGTTTGAGGAACACAACAACGAGTTCAAGGTGTTGATTTGTCCTCCATATTCCCCAGATCCCAATCCAATTGAGAGTCTGTGGGATGTGCTGGACAAACAAGTCCGATCCATGGAGGCCCCACCTCGTAACTTACAGGACTTAAAGGATCTGCTGCTAATGTCTTGGTGCCAGATACCACAGCACACCTTCTGTGGTCTAGTGGAGTCCATGCCTCGACGGGTCAGGGCTGTTTTGGCGGCAAAAGGGAGACATACACAATATTAGGCAGGTGGTCATAATATTATGGTTGATCAGTGTATATAACTAAGGGCAATGGTGAGCACTATTACAGTTTAATGGATTGGTGGTTAGCTGGGCCTTGTAATGGTGAATGGTGGAAGGTTGGTTAAGATGTCAACACTGCATTTGTCAACCCTGCATTTACCAATGCGGTTGTGAAACTGGTTCAATCCAGTGTCAGACACAATTCCCCAAACTTTATCCCTTACCTTAACCAGTCGGAATAGTCAAATGCAATGTTATAACTTGACTTTAACAGTCAAGATTAATACCTCAAAGTAATGATCAGTATGACCAAAGTTGACCAGTATCCAGCTGTGGAAAGGAGCATCTGCTATATGATGTGAATGAAAGGATTGTGTTAGATGAATTTTAGAGGTTAGAGTTTTGGTTGCGAAGTGTTGACCTCATCACCCATAGACATTTTTCCCCTATATAAATAGTTCTGATTCTGAAGTGATGGTAAACTTGTGACACTGGGAATTTGTGTTACCTTGTTTGGTTCCCTTTCTTTCAAATGACTGGTTGGATCAACTATCAATAGTAACCTTACTGTAGCTTGCTAGCTAATTTAGGGCAAATCATGCTAATTTTCGGGACATTGATGTACTTCAAAAATACAACTTGATGCAGACCACACCTTAGCTGGATGTAAAATGGTATGCCTTCCTCATCAAAGAATGTCAAAATGATTAGTAGATTTAGATTTTGATTCATTAAGCTGTCACTCGAGGCCTATGAATTGTCAAAAGTCAGAGGTCACTTAGATCTGGAAGGATCAAAAGGGCAACCCTGTTCGACATACAAATACTAATCACAGCCTGTATTTCGCCAAGTTACTTATAAGTAGACAGTGGGCAAATCTCCAATATATTTTATGATTGCTCTTCTCCTCAAAACCCTTTGAATGCAACTGACATTGTCTCATTGATACACTACTTCCACTTCCTCTTTTGAAAATCTCCCTCTACGTTTTAACTGGATATGCCTTTCAATGGTTTCCACTTCTGACACTAACCCAGCAGTCAGGACTGTTTACTCTGAGTGTCCATTGTGGCTATCATACATGTGTAACATTGTGGAGTCATATAGGGAGCTGCGGATGCCAGCCTCCTGTAGCAGCTGTTCCAATCAGCTAATGCTCAGGCGGCCCTGTAGCGGTGCCCTTCATGGCACACAGATGCAGCCTCTGGTTCTTCTGAAGTCGTCCAAACCGTGTGAACCTTGGTCATTTGTCAGTGTGCTTATGTTCTCATTCAAAACACGTCTCCCTGGTTTAAAACTGTCCCTCAGTGTTACCCCAGCTGTAGGTCTGCTAAAGAATTGAGTGTATGCCTACCTTATTGGACAAACTTGATGCAGTGAAGAGGATGGTGATCGTCATCAGATTTTCTGAGAATTCTTGTTATTTTTACTGAAATAAGGTTGGATGTCAACTAACTGTTCATGTGGTACTTGATCTTTTACAATACAACTGCTGGTTGTGATATATTATATGCATTGGTTGATGAAATATTGAAATTAGATTACATAGTACGCAAAAATGGGTACCCATTTTCGCTCATGAGCACTTTCACAATTACTGATGGTAATAATTATGCAAATACATCACAGCACATCTTTGTTTACTTCATGAATTATGAATGCAAATTTACACTCAACCATTAAATGATTCAAATATATAGGTTCACTGAACTAAGTGAATAGATTTAATTTCAAGACATTTTTTTCAGTGTAAACATTTATTGATTAGGTAAACTGATCATGCTTAGTACGCATTCCATGGTACAAGCATCAATCAGTCACATAGGTTCAGGATTCAGGGTTCAGGATTCAGGGTTCAGAATTCAGGGTAGAATTTGTAGGCTGTGATTCACTTATGCAAACATCTCCTTAAAATCCAACTTTGTCATTGTTACATCGCATTATCCCTTAAAATAGTGCATTCTTTCTCCATACCTATTATACCCTTTCTATATAATAAATACACATATTTCTATTTCACACTTATCTGTGAGTACCCATTCACACTGATTGCACATTCCTTACAAAACATTGCACAGTAACCCACTATATACAGTGATCTTTATAACATATAGCATATTGCATACTTGCTCGTATAGTGCACTTTTGCTGTTAATGTAGGATAAACAACTTGTTCAGTTGTAAAGAACATCTCACTATGAGACATATTTAACATATATCGTTTGCATAGTTATTAAAATTTCTAAAAACGTGCAAAAATTGCAACAACACAAATATGATTTTCAAAACTGTAGAAGTAAACGCTCTAAGCCTGACATAAATCAGAATATGAATTGCAGTTGCTCAAAATGATAGTCAAATGTTGTGATTACAAAATGTTACAAAGTATAAACATTGCATATAATTTTCATTTTAAAATTATTGGAGTATATGAAAATATCTATATTGTTTAATAAATCCATTTGACTTATAGATGTTTCAGTGTTCAGACTTATAGATGTTTCAATGTTTATAATTCTACATGGATTTGTTTTATGAACATGTTATATTTTATAGTTTTTATATTGTACTTGAATTTCTAAGGTCTCACATCCGCCTACATTATTTAAATAATTTCTGGGGCTATAGAACTACAAATCGAAACCATGAGAATGTAATTGACCCGTAATAGCATTATAAAATTGCTACTTTGTTGACTAATTTGCATAGGTTTAAAAAATGCATAGAATAGAAATGATTAACACACAAAAATCCACACTCATTTTGGAATACTAAATAAACTAATGTAATATTCAACTTTCAATTAATAATGTCAATCTAATGTCAACCGTAAGTAATTATTCTATTCTGCTTCAGCACATTTCTATGCTTCTATTTTAATCAATTGCATGTGTTATATATGAGTATATACTTAACAAATGTGATTTTGGTCCCATGTGCTGAAATCAAGCTGAAATCAAATATCCGAGAAATGTTCTATACACACAAAAGCTTATTCCTCTCAAATGTTGTGCACAAATCTGCCCTGATTACTTTACTTCAATTGACTGATTTCCTTATATGAACTGTAACTGTAAATTGTTAATTGTTGCGTTTCTACTTTTTATTCAGTGGACATTATCTGACTACTATGTTGTCGGTCCAATATCCTGTATTACAATGCCATGATTACAAGACCCATACTATGATATGTGGTGTATGTGTGAGTGTGCTTGCATGTCGGAGTATAAGCGGTTCATAATCCCAGCGCTCAGCTGGGCTGTGTCCATACACAAACAAACATGCACACATACACTTGAACAGATCAGCACGCCGGCCCGTGTGGAAATCACTGCAGATGTGACACATCCAGCTGTGTGTGGAGCCTTCTCAGAGAACACAGTGTACTATTGAAACATGTGTGACACACATGCACACACACACATCTCACACACTCCCAAATCCCAAAGACCCTCATACAAAGCCCCCCCCCATGGCCAATGATGCATGTGACCTCCACTCGGACCCGGACTTTCCGTACGCCGGTCCAGTGCCCTTCCGTATGTGCCGCTATCGGGTTTTGGATGTGCTTTTCAACTGCCGTGGTCCATAAACCGATCCAGTTCTGTGAGCTGGAGCTGCTAGAGACACACCCGTTCGTGGTAGCCTAGTTTGTTTCAACTCTGGCTCATATCCAAAGGTTCAGAAGCCGGTCTGTAGAGGTCAGGCCAACAGGACCAGCTGTGGTTGAGTATCCATTGGTGTCCACGCCACAGTACATTACCTCATGGTGAAGGTATCGGGCATGTCTAGGTAATGTGCCCGTAGTTCAGCCTGTCAATGGGACATCACTGAACGTCTGCAAAGTGCTTCCAGGTTTCAACATTGGGGCAGCATTGCGGTATCCGGTTTCATTTAGGCCAGGACGTCGGTGAGGTGGCTGCCCGTGTGTATCAGACCTCTGGCAGAGCTAGATGGCTGGTTGTGACGTGACTTCAGTGTGACCGGTCAACTAGGGGGAGGGGAAGAGAGCAGAGGTTGAAAAAGCGCTAGCGGCTAACAGGCCAGCTTGCAGTAGTTTGTTGAAGCAGTGGGGCTTTAGGTTATAATAGGATTTAATTGTAGCCTAGAGTTCACACCCTTTTGTCAACCTCCTCAGAGTAAGTGGATCTGCAGTATAGTGCCAGCTTCACCTAGCACTTTTTAATGAAGTGTCTGTCCCAGTGACATAATGTACGTACCCAAACCTTTCAGGCCTAAGAAAACTGGTCAAGGGCCTGGAGAACACAGGGTCAGTATGGAACTGGAAGTCCAGGGCTACAGTTCCACCAACCGTGGCAATGGGGTCATGTAAAAAGACTCATAACACCACGAGGACCGGGATATAATGAACATAAATCACCCAGAGACCCAAGCTAATATTACACAGAGCTATATTACTTTCTGAGGTGGTATGAACCTCCAAGGACTTTGAGGATAACGATGGATTTGCGCAATGTGTGTCTCAATATTAAATAGGTCATTTTACACGAATGCAGACGGATACAATGCAGTACAGCTGCCATTTATGTTGGGATACTGACTAAATACACGTGTCCTTAGCTGTACACCCCTACACACACACACACGCACACACACAGACAAGGCTAGACAGGTCTGCCCCCCCCCCCCATCCACTCCCAACCCAGTCTTAGTCTCCGTCTCCCCGCCACCGTCATTGTCTAAGCCCCCGAGTGTTTTCCCACGCTTTATTTGTCTCTGTCCTGTTTGTGGCTGGCGGGGGCCCTGATGAGGTCCCCTTGGCAACCCACGCCGGTATGCCCCTGATTGGAGTATGCGGCGAGCTAATTATTCAGTGCATACACTTTAAATAAACAATAAAGCAGGACGTATGGAAATGTGGACCCCGAGTGTTAGACAGTCGTTAACACTAAGCTGCAACGCCAGCGCAAACATATGAAGGATACTGTTTCATTAAGGCCCACCTAATTCTCTGCTTACTTCGTCATGCAAATATTTAAAAAAAGACGTCGATTATAATTATACGCTAAAAACTTTAAGTCTTATTAAAGCCCAACCTAAACTTCATTTATCGGACTCTGTCTTGTTTCCTTTCAAACGAATTGTGATTTTTATTTAGCATTATGAAGAGACGATTTTTGTGTTCATGCGCGCGTACAAGTTTGTGTCTACTGCACTTGATCGCCAACTTGACAGCGAGGGAAAACTCGGCCTTCCACTTTAGTTCCTCAGCTAGGGATTCATGCGATGAGGAGAGGGAGAGGAACAGGCTACACAAGAGCACCATGTTAATCTAAGGCTTTCTAAGGACTCCTATGGCAAACAAAGGTATCGGGGGGGTGGGGAGTTCCGGAGGAGTTTTGGGGGGGGGGTTACCCCGACAATAGACGGCATTGTTTACCAGTTCCCCCCCTTCCATTAATCAGGGCGAGCCGGCTCTAATTGGCGTTTTGGTTAAGCCGGTCTCTAGACCCCTCTCCCTCCAGTGGCCTAAATAATGGCGTTACGCCACAAGTGCCGCCGCACTGACAGAGGACAATGCCCTGCTTGTCTGCTG
>JACXGI010002572.1:21416-61719 GCA_016801175.1 Esox masquinongy
ACTCTTACCCCCTCTCCCCTCTCTCTTCTCTCTTTTTTTCTCACCTCTCGGTCACTCTCCTTCCTCTCGCTCTTTCCCCATTTCTCTCTCCCTCTCTCACATACCCCCATGTCCCATTCCCCCATTTCCCTCTCCCTTGCTCTCCCTCCCATCTCTCTCTAACCCCCCCCCCCCACACACACACTCTCCCCTCTCATACTCGCAGAGCTCCCTATTCCTCCTGTCTCTTTTTGTCAGCTCTAATTCTGTCCTTGCAAGTTGGTCCCTTGAGTTTATATGGACATGTAGAGAGTGATCAACACTACCTGACGTGTTAATTGTCCTACCAGATATTGTTATACATCTCATCAGTTTGTGATTTAATATTCTAGGTGTGTCGGCCGGTGCATCTAGCTTGAATAATACATTGTAGTTCTCCTGACTAAAACTATTCAGGCAGTTTCCTCTGAGCAATGCGTTGTAGTTCTTTTCCTGACTAAACAAATTCTGTCTCCAACACTATTGCATACAGTACCTGTCCAAAGTTTGGACACACTTACTCATTAATTTGAACGGGTGTGTCCAAACTTTTGACTGGTACTGTACAGTATTTGTTTCACTACTCTTCCTGAAAGCATTTAATTCCAAAATATAAAAAATCCAACATGGATTGAAGTTCAGTCAAAATATAACTGCAGTTGGTTCAACTGTAAATGGATAAATTGTTCATTATGTATCTGTGTTCTGTTAAGGGATATTTGTGAAATTATGTTTGTGAACTGAGGCATGTGCTCCAGAACTGTGAGAAATTATTCTGTATGAAGGTATTGTACAACAAAGCAGACAGTGTGTGTATGTGTTTTTGTGTGTGTGTGTGTGTGTGGGGCGAGTTATCTTTCATATGATCTAACAAGACCATGCTCATCTACATGCTCTATGAATATAAAGCGCTTGCATGCCCCATATGCAAATCAACCTGCAGTGTTACTTCATTAATATGCACACGTAATTAAAACGCCTTCCGCTGATTGAATTCATGTCGCTGAAATCAGTCAGGTAAAATACATTCCTCTTCACAAGCTGTTTCCGAATCCACAAAATGGCAGATCGACGCCATTTGATGTCTTATCGTATCGCACGAGGACAAGGAGGACCACAGCTGCTCCTTAGAACGCCAGCTTAAAAGACATAAAGCAACTGGCTTCGTGATTAACTCAAATCGCATCCCCTCTCCCCCTCATGTCTCTCGGCGCGATCTACGCAATTAACACACTGCCCGTAATTAACGCTGTCTCGAGGCAGCCAGGAAGGCAAGGGGGGATTGCGGGGCGGGGGGCATTCGCTGGGTTGGGAAACAGGGCGCTAAAAACAACACTACCTATGATAATTTTCCATTGCTGCCATTTTGTGCCAGTCTCAGTCCTATTCTAAGATGGTGGCAGCAGGGATGTGACTGTGCAGGAGAAGAGGCCAAACTAGGATGGGGGAGAGATGGAGGGAGTGAAGGATTCTGAGAAAAGAGAACGGATTCTCTGTCTGTTCTTTTTCTCTTTCTCCCTCATTCTATCTCTCGCGTCTAGTCAGAGCATTACAAAATGGTTACCAGGACATGGAGATGGGGACGGGAAATGGGGAGAGAATGATGACTGTCAGATCTACTGGCCAACAGGCAAAGCATGCATGTATGTGCTTCTAAGGTTCCCACAAATGAAGTCACACGCACAAACATCCATGTTGACACGTGTCACGTGTGTTTAAAGAAGTACAAACATCCATGTTGACACGTTTCACGTTTTTAAGAAACATGGGAGGGAGATAAATGGACACAAATACAGAGGCCAATATTTGATATACACAGTATGAATGAACAACAAGATGATGTGACTATATTTGTGAGATTCCGCACACTATATCTATACACATGCGTGCATGCACTCGCACATGCAGACACACACACACACACTTACACACACACAGACGCACACACAAACAACCAACATGCCCGTTCTCATGGTATGGTCTGCCCCTGAGCATGCAAATGACATTCATTATGCAAATGCATGCAAATCAGAACCAACCATCTGAGAATACAGGCTGGGAAAAAAGGATAAGAATAAGATGAAATGAATGAGAGAGAGAGATTGAGAAAGGAGAAACGTGGGGGAAAATCCTTTTTCACTAAGGCCGGCAGTATGGAAGGAGAAAGTACGGTGGCCCACACTAGAGCAAAAACATGAGTTCAGATCATTTGTCAGTGACAAAAAATCCCAATCACTGAATGATATTTCCATGTTTGAATCTGTCTTTATTAAAAAACAGACATACACAAAACAGTGGCAGGTGTTTCAAAAATATCACCAAATTAAAATGTGTTAATTTGCTAAAAAATCTATCTTAAATTTAGACCAGTGTATATGAACAGGGAACAGCAATGTGATGATAGTGATAATGTAATAAATGGTGCAAGACACTAAGCATTTTCACAAGACACCCAGCTAAGTGGACAATTCATCATGCAGTAGTTTGTAGTGTCCAGCTATGGCTGGCACCGGTAACAGTGAATTAACAGCAAATGAGTTGTGTTTTACCAGCAAATATTACCAACCGAGTGGTTCGAACTGAATGCTGATTGGCTGAAAGCCATGGTATACACGACTGTATACCACAAGCAAGAAATATTTGTACTATTCTTATTGCGCTGGTATACTAAGGCTCCTCAAGGATTTGTGGTATATGGCCCATATACCAAAGCTAAGGGTTGTATCCAGGCATTCTGCATTGCAATGTACATAAGAACAGCTTTTAGCCATGGTATATTGGCCATATACCAAACCCTCTTCGGCCTTATTGCTTATTATAAACTGGGTGGTTCAAATCCTGAAAGCTGATGGTCTAAAAGCAGTAGTGCATGAGAGTGTATACCACGGGTATGACATCACATCAATTGTTATGGTTCTAATTGCCATGGTAATTGGTTTACAACAGCAATAGGCATCTCGGGTTTGCAGTATATTGCCAATATACCACAAGTAAGTACTGTATCCAGGCACTTGGAGATGTGTTATTAGAAGAACTGCCTCTCACCATTAGGGTTGCAAAATTCCTGTTGTTTCAATAGCCTGGCAAGAAGATGACAGGTTTTCTGCTTATTTCCTGCTGATTCTAGGATCCTCCAACAAGGATTATGGGAAAAAAATTGCAACGCTACTCACTATACAAAATAATCCGACCAGCAAAAATGTTATTTACCAAAATCGACCAATCAGCATATAAAACATGCAAAAGAACCACCAAAAAAAGAGGACAGACAAAGACATTGGCAATGACTAATTGACTGGCAGACACCAAACATTTTCTACTGGAGGACAACAATTTGCCGGAAGAGGAAAACTAAGCTGCCTCAAGGCTGCTTTTTAGTTCAAAACTGCGAGCTACTTCATTTTTTGTTGACGCATGAAAGATGGACATCTCTTTATAAACAATGGCATGCTTGCTAGGAGGGATGGCAAGACGGGAGTAGAGTAGATCAGGGAGGAGGATGTTTTAAAGCTGTGGGTGCCTGGTCTGTGCCTGAATGGTGGCAAAGTGCAACTAATTGCCACTTGAGGTGGAACTTGCCAAAGGCCCCACGGCCTCAGCTTGAAAGGTACTGTATGTAAAATAAGTAGCTGTTCAAGGGACCCTGAACATAGTGACGCAGGTTGGGATGAAGATGATGGATTATAATGGATGTGTACATTGCTCTCTGCGTCAAGTAACACGTGGAAGTGTGTTAATGTGGATGCAGAAATACATCCATACATATGCTATCTGTTTGTTCATTTTACTGAATCTCCTTTATGCTTCCTCAGTCTTTAAGGGACAAGCTTGGCCCACAGATGGCATGAGAGAGGTTTGGCCAGTGCATGGGTAGATGTTGGACCCTCTGGCTCATTGATGGAGCAGTACAGACTGCAGGGGGTCTGTCACTGTCTTCTACTGCAGTGGAAAAGACAGATAGTTCCCTCCCTCCCTCCCTCGCTCTGATTCTCAGTGTTTACAGTACTAACAGGAATAAAGTTGTAACTTTTACTCATAGACTTCTTCATAGTCACACAAGGAAGTGCTTTATTACATTCCCAAAGGAAACATATTTGAAAACAAACCGTAACGGCGTTCAGATTTTACCATTTAAAAGCCCCGTTCACTATCAACACGTTGATCCGAAAAAAATCATCCTTCTTCGACACCCCCGCCCCCCCCTCGCCCTCCAAATGACCACACATCCTAATGTGAGTTTAACCACTGAGTCTGACGGCATGACCTTTGAGTCTGACATCATACTGTACCTTCAGTCTGACTAAACGGACGTCAGCCATTTTCTCTTGTTTGTGAACATAGGATAGGATGGGCCTTGCAGGAGCGTAATGGGATTCTTGTTACTTTCGGTTATCTAGCTTTATGAAGAATGTACACCACTCATACAGCTAGATAACCAAAGATAACAGCCAACCCCTCGGGCCCCCACGGGCCCCCTCAGCGAGGACTAGCAGTCAGGCTGAACACACACCTGTCGAATAAAAGAATGTACTCACATAAGCAAGACATGCTTTTTCATCTATTCAATTGCTCATCTATTCATTTACAAATAATGTTGTGAATAATGTGACTAATCATGTTGCCAAGGTTGTGAATTATGTTGTAGTTGACTATCGTCAAAGTAGATAACTAGCAACAAGGCCTAACTGTAGACCAAAATTAGTAAAGCTGTTAATTTATTAAGAGATCAATTACACATTATTAAGACTTAGACCTCATTAACTATCATTTCCTGATGAGATTCCATTAGGGAAAATATTAACTGCGCTTGACCTGGCCTGAGCACTCAACCTGAATGGTGTGAGAACAGAAGGTATGCGTTTTAAATGTTTCACAATATGACTGCTGACATCTAATAGCAAATAATACGTAAATATAATAGTGCTGGCATATGCCTGTCAGTCTGGCCTGTTATTAATCACCACATCAATATCCTTCAGGCACTTCTTAGACTGTTAATAGACTGTGTGGACACTATGGCAGAGGTCTGTATTGGCTTTTACTACTTGGTTGTTAAAATCGATGGAGATCAATAGAGCACACAAACAAGCGCACACACTAAGAGCACCTCAGCACCTTCAGCGAAGAACATTGCTGCTTCATTTTTTGCTTGTGTCATTAACTATAAGTAGAAGCGTGAAAGACAGTTTATATGATGGAACTGGCCGAATTGCTGTTCTGATTGGTCAAAAGACCAATTAGTGGAAACAGATCAGAATTGGGTTGCCTTTATTAACAGAGCGATAGTGTGTGAGAGAGAGATGACCGGATGACGCCAGAGAACTCGCTGCTTTTCAATTAGTGTCTGCAGTAAGGTGTGACGTCTCATCTAGCTGAGATGAGCAGCCAACACAGTATAACACACACAAATACACAAATGCATTATAATCTTGCGCGCGAACATTTACTTTCCAATATATTAAAATCAAATATTTACCCTTAACTATACAAAAGAGTAAAAACCATGGACGCTATGTATGTCAGCATAATGAAATATGGAGTAGGGTAACTACAAACATACTATACACATTTATCTCTTTCAGTTTATATTCGGAATTCGTTTCAGTATAATTTCACGTAACTATTACAGAGGCCACATAATGTTTATGTAGGGTTATGTTTCGTAATGTTCTAAAGAACTTACACTCAACTATACGTTCTTTGGCTAAACTTGCCCAATCTGAATTTGTGTGATTCATGATATATTCTGAGGTTTCTAAAATCAAGTTGAAGTCTACATAGAAGCTAAGAATAAGTAAATACATTTAATATATATATATATAGACATATATCTTGACAGTATTTTATACAGAAAAACAAACATGTTATTATTTTTCATTATTATTTAGAATAACGGTAATACCAAGACATTTCATATTTATTTTGAGCAGGTACACATATAATCAATGCAATTATAATATATATTTTCTACATTCATTTTACCAGGTAAGTGGACTGAGAACACGTTCTGATTTAAAGGTTAGAAGAATTACAGAACTTTTGTTTCTCCATTTTATAATGCAATGGGAAGCAGAAATATTTGAATATCCCTTTTAGATACACTTCACTCTATTACACTGAAAGATCTTTTTCCAATATAAATAGTAACATAATACAAAATAAATACATTGGCCGTATCATACCAATCGTGCCTTATTTAAATTACGTATGCTTCCGCATCTGGGTGTCCACATTAATATGCAATCGAATATTTGACCTCATAATCAGCCTACATAATTTTAGTATAAAGCAGATTTTGTGAATTAATTAAACCGTTAATATTAAACAAAAAACAGATAAATTATTTTTCCCAAAAAATTATTTAGGTATGTTGCATACGTTTATAGTGTTGAGTTGATAGCAGAAAAGCTTTATGTCGAAGCATTTTATTTTGCGATTACAAATTGGCTTTAGACCTTTAATATATATTCTTTACAAAAATGGACATTGCATCCTTATTAACAGAACCAGTGAAGTAACGTATTTCATAAGGGAAGACGCACAACTAAAACACACTTGATGGTGATGATGATGAGTTAAGGGTGTTTTCTGTAACAACGCAATTCATATTAATTTCTTATTATTTCAGTAGTCGTGTTAATCGGATCAAATTTAGTGACTGATAGACAACTAGTATACTCTAAACATGCCTAAAATAAACATCATTTAATTGATGTCTGACTATTTGGATCAAATTATCTATGACGACTCAAATACTACAAATACATTTTCTAATAAACTGAAAACATGTGATTCTTGAAATAACCTACTGGAGGGTCAGTGTACCTTTTGTTTTAGAAGTGGAAGACAATTTTACAAGTTAACCTTCTATAAACATTGGACTATTAGGCATAAAAAAGATCGAATGTCAAGGTCGTGATCCATATTATTGAAAGGGTTGATTGGTGTGGCTCCTCAAATGTTAATTTTCGTGATTTTAGCATTACCTATTATGACAACCATTATCAAAGAGGGAGCCTAAATCATCAGTCAGAAAATACTGAGAACTCACCTGAACGTCTTAAAGCCTTTCTTTTACAGTGTTAAATAGGATATTAATAGGCCTGCGTACAAATATAAGCCAACAATAAGGCGTGATACCTTGATATACAATTTCAGTGAAAAATTCATTGTTACATTCGTCACATAGCATCATCAATAGTTGCCTAATGATAGAGTGAACACAATTAATTAGTTCCACACAGCATGTCTCTGATTGTTTGAATTCGATATTAGGTTGGAACGAGATTATTATGTGTGCACGTACATGCGCACGTTAGACGGCATGTGTGTAACTAGGGGATACGTTTTGTAAGATAGAAAACCACTTGTTTTACCTGAAGATCATACACTTCTACACACTAAGAAAAACATTTACCTGGCCAACGTAGTAGGTTCCTTCTTTTATTATGGGCGTAAGTGCTGAAACTGAAGGAATAAAAGGTTAGTGACCAAAAGTGGAACAGAACAATACCAGGCCAATAATACAGACACATTCAGACGTAGCGATAAAATAACGACATCAAATATGTTTCATAGAACCTGTGAATACTATAAATGTGCGTTGGTAATGGTAAGTCACGGGAATGAAAAGAACTGCAGTAAGACGCACTTCCTGCGTGAGCAAAGCACGATACTCCCCGTGCTCACATTATATATTATCCGAAACATGTGTGCGTCTGTGTGTGTGTGTGAGGGGGGGGGGGTCGCTTGATTCACGTGTCATGTTAAATTCAAACAATCTAAAGAATCGTCAATGAAAAGGCCACAACTAAACATGTATCTGGTATCATACAGGGACGTTTTTTTCCAAATGGGTTGGAGAATGTAATACGCCTCTATAAAACAATAGTGTTACCTGGAATTAGTGACAAGTGTGCATCTGTCCTCCATGCATTGCGTAACATCAGCAATAACTATGATTATACACATTCTAACAGCATATAGGCCGATGCAGCCTATTTTAGGAACATGTTATTTGGCAACACCAAATGCTCTAAACTTAATGTTATGCTGCACGTAATAAGTCAGTAGCCTAGCAAATAGCATAGGCTATAATAGTTAATGATAATGTTGTTTTAAAAATATATTTATTTAATCTTTCAATTTGGAAAAACCTATAAAAGCTGACCAATACCAAGCTTATAGCATAACAATATACGTCACGTTCTAATAGGCCTATCCTGATCCACAATCCTAAAGGTTTTTAATCAACCTCTTTCCAAATCAGATCAGGAGTTAGCCCCAAATTTCCCCGATACTAGTAATCACACATTTCACAAGGAGGCATGGTGGGGGTTGAATCGAGAAATTAATCGCCGGAGCACAACTTCACAGCACACTAGCAGACAATTATTTGAAAAGGGTGCGACGTATTTCCAATAGCGTGCGCTTTGTAGAAGCGACGCAAAATTGGACTAATAGCCACGAAAAAATCATTAACTCGGATGATGACCTTCTGTATGGCAGGTAGACCGTTCGTATAAGATTGTTTGTTTCAATAAACAGAAAGTGCACATTAGGTGCTTGAATTCCCTGTTTCCTCCCCACAGAGGTTGAACATGACGTAACAGGCTCATAAGCGCTTTGCTCTGTAATCCCCATGCCGCTCGAGCCCATGTGTTGTGTCCGCGCGCAGCTGGGTTCATGTAATCATGTAATAATCTTTTGCTTTTTGCATGCTTTTTACTCTTAGCCCTTTTATGCATTAGACCAATCTTTTAACAGTCCATATATAAATTAACAATCATATAGACATGTTTTGGTGTTGCCGGTGTAGTCTTGCTCGATACAGTATAGGCCTAAGCAATACATCAGACAAAAGTTACATTATGTAGGCTATAGTGAGCTACTGACACATAGACAGATATTGCCAAATAATTAAAAGGAATACCTTACAGCCCACTTCGCCTTCAGTCATAAAATATTTATTAATTAAGTTATCTAGACCTACTCAATATCTGTTTTTTATTTTTGTTATAATTTGTTTAGTCCATGATAACCACGTGACCCAAACATTACGTAGACCACACATTATGACGGGATTTGAACGAACTCAATAGAACTTTATGTTCTATTGTCAAAAATTTGAGTTTGCAAATAGGCTATAGGTTTTCTCAAAAGCATTAAAATAAATCGCGAATATCCGACACGAAAAGCACACTACAGTATGAAGTTGTATCTCTCAATATCTTTCCAAGGCCTATAGGCGTCAAGATACAATCTCAAACCACACCTGCAAAACGAGAAGTTGAAAGGGAAGATGGAGAGCCATATGTCCAAGTGAATCCGATTTGAATCGGATAGAAAGCCAGCGTGACCTTCCAACTCATTACCCAAGGCAAACTTTGCCTGAATGGCATTGTCCAAAATAATTAATCATGCGCACTCGCTCACATAGGCTACTCTTATGCAAGTTCATCATACCACTGTAGATGGCTCACGTGTTGGGACACTTATTAATTTGGTCTCTTGTATTTCATTTTACCTTTCCATGAATGTCAATTGTGGTGGCGCAGTGTTGCCTATAGTAGGCCTACTATCCTTCCGTGAGAGGAGAGTCAATCTGATTCATGAACATTGGAACTGTAAAAGCGATAGGTTTTGACCAATATTTTAAATCGTTAAGTTTCCCATAAACTGTAATTCTATACAGTAGCCCCCTGTTGACTGCGGCTATGGCTTTTACCAAGCATCGAACCTCTAATTCATTACGCATAGGCTATGTAGAACAGTCACTGTATATGCATAAAGCCATTGCGCTGGCAACATCAGTCAGGAAAACGTCCGTAAATTAATTAAATCCATAACGTTCGTCTCTTACCCTCAGAAGACAAGGGTGGATCGAGTGGGGTTGGCACGCGCCTCTCAAGACTGCCGGGGTAGAGCGATGTACGAAATCAGCACCTTCAGAATAATATCAGCAGGTTCTTGAGCTTCGTAGCGACGGTTGATGGTGACGTCGCCTGGCATCATCCATTCCTATTAAATCAACCGGGTCCCCCTGTTTCTTCAGAGCTATGGTGGTAGAAATATTTCCCACAGACAGCCCGGTCCTCCCCCGTATAAAAGGCAGAGTTGGGGCTGTCCGTTCTTCTTGCCTAAGACATCTCCAGTTTCCAAAATGGTTATGGTGTGGATTTCTTGTGTCCGAAATCATATACAATTGCCAAGGACCACCCCTTTGTGACTATGCGGTAACATCGTTTCCCCACCCTCCGTAATGAACAAGCCATGTTGGTGGAATGACAATGTGAACCTGCTCATACGCTCAACCCACCCACCCCCCAAAAAACACACACACGACCATGCACGCCCTCTCTTCTCTTACTTTCACACAAACATACGTTTCCTCTGGCCTATACCCATCAGTCATAACAAATACACACACGTATATAATTTGAGCTTATAGTGGACCAAAAGTAAGCTAATAGTTAGATCTACATACTGTTGAGGTATCTTCATGTTGACGTTGTACTTTATTACTAAATATATGGTTAAGTATATGTACAAGATATAGCCTACACCTGGTAAAATGTAATGATATAGCCTATATTGTGTAGACATCGTGATGGATAAATGTATATCTTGTATAATTGACCACTGGTTGTAATCAACAATCCACCAATATAGCACATACAATTCATCCGGTAGTAAAGGTTGGACAGGGCACATAAACTGTCAGCCCCAAGTTCAGACGTCCAAGAATGTGAGTTTGTGGGAGGCAGTCTGCGGGCTGGCTGCATGATTATCATGGTAATCACGCATGGGGTTGGGGCTTAGAAATCCCTTTGAATATTGTTCAATAGGGGGCGAATCACTGTAGCTACTGGCTAACCCCTTAAATAAATGAAAAAGAATGTTCTTGTCTTCAAACATTTCTTTTTTATGTTTTCCTGGAACCCACCTTATAGCCACTGTTTCATGTTCGGCCTAAACCGCTCTCCCTTGGCTCAGATGGCCAACCGATGCTTGGTAGCGGGGCGGGCCTCGGGGCTCATTTTGGAAGCCACCGAAAGTGCAGTTAATGGGCTATGGATAAAACACAATGGCCCGGTTTTCTCTAAGCAATGCATGGGAACCCGGATCCATCGCATTTAACAAGAGACTTTCAGAATCGTGATGAGATGACTCAAGTTCATTATCAATCTGACCCGCCTCCTCCCTCCTCTACAACCTCCACGCACGCACGCACGCGCGCGCACACACACACACAAACACACAGGCGCAGAGACACACGTTGCCAAGATACCACGCGTGAGAAGCAGATACTTGCAGGTCGTAGCCTGTATCACAATCTCAGACCCTTTCGACAGCAGCATACCGCATGCAATATCACTCCATTGTTTTATCATCGGCTGTACCAGACGAGACCAACATGTTTTGCGGTGGACCGTGAGAAAAATATGCAGAAGTAGGCCTAGACAACAAAGGGCAACTACGCACGCGCTATGCAATGGAAATAGAAAACCTGTTTTACCAAGAATGACTGAGAAAACAAACGTGAATGGAATAACGGAATCATACGAATTAATTTGGCCCATAGTATAAAGCTGTGGTCGAGTGTACCACTTATGTTTGATTTGATATGTTTGATGTTTGATTTTTACAGTCTTTTTCAATACAGTAAATCAAATTTATTTTCCTCATTATTTCAATTTCTGACATGATTTACAAAACATTTTGAGCCAGCGACATAGCGTATACATTTACAATGTAGCGTATACATTTACAGTACATCACCACAATGTAGATACAGAATTATTTTATATCGAGGCGGGAAACACTTTCATCTAACGAAAAGGGCCAGGATGCTCTACAGATGTATCGTTGATCTGTGTAGAAAAAAAATACACTGGCAGTCTCTCACGCTCCCCCACCCGTCTCTAGTCTGTGTGGGTTACATCCCTGTCGCGCCAATATTCAAATTTAGGGGCTCTGATTTGAATGAAAAGGAGAATGATTAAGGATGTGAAGGCAAACGTACCTTCTTGGAAGTTTCAGAATACAATAGGCTATCGCCATATCTACTGCATGGATAGAAGTCATTATCCAAATATGCGGCATTAGTCCGTACATGTATTCAATGCTTTTACATCCTAATAAATTATTGCATCCGGGCATCTAAACTATGCAGAGGGCATGAAAGTACCATTTGGCTGAGTGTGTTTTTCTCTGCCCCTGCATACATTTCAGAGAAACAACAAACAAGTGTTGATGTTATATTGATAACACATTAGATGGGGCTGATTTGTGTCTTTCTGTGTGAGAGTCCTGTGGTCCTTAACAGGTAGATCTGTTGCAGCTGCTGCCTTGTCAAGTCCAGGAATATGTGGTGCTGAAGGGACAGCTCCCAGATGTTTATCTGCCCAGGGAAGTGGCACTGAAGACACAGCTCTTCAGGTGGGAATCTGTCCAAAGCTGTGTGGCGTTGAAGACACAGCCCCCCCCCCACACACACACACCTTTGCAACCATTCAAATAAATATTTCTGGCCACATGATCATCTATCAAAAATCTATTTCCAGCTGAGAAGTCCCACATGCAAACAAGTAATTGGTTTAAATCAGAAACATAAGAGTGACATCCTAATCAAGTCTATTAAAACAGAGAGAGCAGTGCACCCCCCTCCCCAGACAACTTGCACATCTAAACCTCATTTTGATTGTGATTGGTGGTGACTGAGAGACAGGGTAAGGTCACTTTTAGACAAGGTGAGATCTTTTAGTTTTTAAAGGTGTATGTTTGTGGCAATTTTGTTGGTCCCTTCTGTAACTTATTGAAGTTTTATTGGCCAAGGCATAATGAGCTGGCCTGAGAATGTTTGTACTGATGGATGAATGTTCTTTGGTTGTGAGTCATTGGTAAATTCAATTTTTGATTGGTAAAATTGTCTTGCAGCTGCCACCTATCTAAACATGTAGGGTGTGTATTCCAAAAATGTATCAAAATGGGATAGTTATGTCAAATGTTTGGTCTTTACTGTACTGCTAGCATAAATACAAGCATTAATGACTGGAAGACATTTGCACTTAATGTTTTAAGCTAATGCTTCAAATATTTTTTCTACTAAATTGTTGCGAGTGCCTGAGATAAACCCTATTGAAACTCTCTCACCAGTCTGTCTATCAGTTTGTATTGACTTGTAGTCTCCTCATTCTCATTTTAGAAAATTGCAGTACAATCCACCCACCCTAAACCAACATGGACTAGCTAAATACTATTCCTGTCTCATTCATTACGGGGACAAGACACAATGTTATTGTTTAAATTCAGTCTAAACGTTAGAGGCAGCCCTTTAAACTTTGTACTGATACCCTTGTTTGTGTACAACAACATCATCAAAAATCTGTCTCTTTTTTAGTGAGGAAGAATGTGATCAGTGAGTTCAATTTGTGACATCAGGATTTTGGCCATGAGATCACATGCAATGACATTAGGCCCTGAAGGCATAATTGAAAAATAAATTACATAATATTTTGAAGTTAATAATGTTAAGATTATTCAAAAATGAATACTTTATGGGACATATTTCCAATGCAATGTAATTATGAATAAAAGTTAATATAAACGGTTTTCATACTACTTTGAATTTCTATATAACTGACATTTTCACCATTCCCGAATTGGCTATTTGGCAATTGTCAAAATGGGATACATGTTATTGTAAAAATGGGACACTTTTTCAGGTAATTTTAATGGATTTTAAAGTATTACTTATTTCTCTCCTGCCAAAATAATCCACCAACCTGACAACTGTGGCATATCAAGAAGCTGATTAAATACCATGATCATTACACAGGTGTGAATTGTGGGGACAATAAAGGCCCACTTTAAAATATGCAGTTTTGTCACACAAAACAAAGCTACAGATGTGTAAAGTTTTGAGGGCGCATCCAATTGGTGTGCTGACTGTACGAATGTCTTCCAGTTCTGTTGCCAGAGAATTTAATGTTATTTTCTCTATCATGAGCCGCCTCCAACATCATTTTAGAGAATTTAGCAGTAACTCCAACCGGCCTCACAAATGTAGACCATATATTAACATGCCAGTCCAGGACCCTCCACATCTTCACCTGCAGGATTGTCTGTGACCAGCCACCTGGACGGTTCTTTAACTTGTGGGTTTGCACAACAGAAGCATTTTCTGTAGAAACTGTCAATCTCAGGCAAGTTTTGTCCTGACCGGAATACAGTTCAGAGTTTTTAACAGAAATTAAAATAATCTCTAATTTCTCCATTGCAACACAGAACTAACTTGACAGTAGAATTGTCTTAATTTGGTAGTATCAACAACAACAAAAAATTGGTCTCAGCAGAGTTTCTGTTAGAAGAAGAGTCACTCATCCTGGGTTTAATATTTATTTTGAACAATGTAGTGGAGGTTTTAAGTTATTTAAAGTAGTATAATATTGGGGGGTAAAACTATTAAGTGTCCCATTTTCACTATACTCACCCAAGGGATAATGACTGAATGACTGACCTGAGGGTCTCCCCTGGGTTTCTCATACGGTGTCTCTTAGCTTTACATTTTAGAGATGTCTCATAGATCATAGATGGTTTAACTTTTTAAGATGAGTAAATTGGCTAGATGCAAAGAAAATAATGGGCTTGCTGGTCTATCTTAAAAGGGCCATTTGTAAGATTGTTACTGTACAGCTAATGTTTTCAGCAAATGTTTCAAATAGTTATATCAACAAAATTGTTCCAAATGGCGGAGATATTCCCAATTGAAACATTCTCGCCAGTTCGTCAATCGTTTTGCATTGACTTGTAGTTTCCCAACCAGTCTCCTCATACTCGCTTTAGACACTGGCAGTCCCCCCAACTACCACCACCGTAAAACTGCTCTTTTCTATGTGGACTAGCTAATAATATTCCGGTCTCGTTCGGTAAGGGAAGGAGAGGTGGAGACAAGTCGTGTCATTGTTTAAAATTCAGACTTAGAGCCAAGATTCCACACAGTGTCTACATCAGTGTTTGTGTCTGAACTTCTGGATGTCCTGTTTATACACAGTACCTAGAAAATAATGTGTGGGCTTACAAGTCAGATTATCAAATGCAAACATCTGCCATTGCAGGCAAGTTTACACCTACAGCGTTTGATGCATCAGACGTAACATAGTCATGTCCAGTGGAACATTCCATTTGCTTTGAAGCATTTTCCTTGCAGCCTTGCGTTGCAGCATTGCGTTGCAAAGGATGTTACTGTGTGTTCTGTGGGGCGCATCAGATTTTATACAAAGCTGGCTTAAGGGATAGATATGTGCCACAATATTAATGGGGGGTTGGGGGGGGGGCAAAAGGGGGCATTGCCCCTCTAGAAAGAATCTGTGCCCCCTCAGTTTTGTTTTTCCATAAACACTGCCAATGGTATATGAATAAGATATGCCCCCTCATTTATGAAAAATGCCCCCTCCATTGCACCTCCAGAAAGAATCTGTGCCTCCTCAGTTTTGTTTTCCCATAAACACTGCCAATGGTATATCAATAAGATATGCCCCCTCATTTATGAAAAATGCCCCCTCAGTCATGTATGGTGAACTTTGCACACCTACACAGATGACGGATACATCCAATTTTATGCAATGTTGTTGTATGTGTGACCGATGCATTACGTTGCTGACAAATTACGTGTTTTCACAGTTAATTTCATTTTGAAAAGGGGCGACAGGTGCCAGATTTGAGCCTCTGACTAGCTGCCAAAATCTTGTCAAATCAAATCCGCGAGGTTGGTTGAATGCGGAAGCCAAATCTGAATGAGACCTTGTTTACAAACGAATAAATATCAATGTATCACTCACACTGCATTGCAATTTCTCTGTGGTGGCCTACCTAGCACTAGTTATTTATAACTCCCGCTAAATGAGCCAGTAATGCATATGCTATTTATTGAATAAATTAGGGGAACGCTGCAAACTGTTCTGAAAGATTAGACGTTTCTGAATATATAGCCATGCACTAATTCCATACACGCAAACCACCCATCAGTGAGTCCAAACGTACACTTTACGCGCATGTTTTAAAATGTGATATACGTAAACGTTTATGATCGTTCGTTTTATGTAAAGTTGCAAGGATTACTTGCGTTATTTGGTGGGTCAGTGACGTCGCCAGGCCTATTTTAGGGGGGCTTTTTATCAGTCAATATATTTTCTCTGTGATTTCTTTTTTTCTACAACCGTTCCATCACATCTTAAACTCCTTACAAGTTGTATAGAAACTGTATAGAATCGTGTTCATTTGACAGCATGTTCGGTTCAGTTTGATGCTTTGAACGTAACTGGCTCATGTGTAGCAAGCTGGCTTCTGTAAATAATAGCTAACGTTTCTATTGGTCGGAGAAGTAAATCCTCAAAAGTTCAAAATGTAATAGCACTGGAAAACAACGGTACGTTTTGCTAATCAATATAGTCTTTCAGCTAGCCCACCACCATTTTTTATAGAAATGTATGGAGGTTAAAACATTTCTTGAGATCTTAAAAATGTCATGTGTGGAAATTGTTTAGACAAGTTACATAGTACATCTGTTTTTGTGCATTTTGTTGGTGTTGGATGGATTAGGACAGAGTGGACATCAATTTCTTTATTTGGATATAATTTAAATCATATTTGATCTGTGTCTAACACAAACTATGAGACAGGTATACTTTTAGCCAACCTTGACCAAAAATAACCTTACTTTGATAGATTTTACATCCGTTGTTACTCTGAAAAGACAGCGTATGTCCAGACCCCCCAAAACGAGGCTTAGACCCCCCCCCATCCATGATTTTCGTCCCTGAGGTGGGTTAACCTTATGACTCAAGTCAAAATGATGACCAAGAGATTATACTGGAATGTTTTTGAATCACGTAAACCACAACAGTATGGTATTACTGTGCTAATCGCAGAGCTGTGTTCGATGCAAAATGACATGAAAATACCAGTGTGCTTGCTTGAGTTCTTCCTCGTTAAACAGAAATGTAAAAACCTTTGTTGGAGGTTCTTGGATTCATACAAGTGCACTGACTAGACTTAGGAACTGGGCACAGTCTCTAGAGATTTGCGGCAACTTAGGGTCTGATATCAGACCTTTTATTAAAAGTCTAGGAACATGTTATTCTTATCTTGCACCTAGGCCTACCCAAACATTTCCAGTAACGTTATTATGTTGTTCAGTATATACAGTGTAATGTCAGATAAATGCTGCTTTTGAGGTTAAAGAAGTCGGTCACAAGGCCTGTAACCTGGGTGACGGTGTTGCCAGCATGAGGCCTTTTTTATTACAGCAGTTGGAACCGAGGAGGAAAGATATGGAAGCTTGGGCTAATGAAGTAGAAAGCACGGACAAAGCGCTCGTGATTAAGCTTTAAGGTTCCTAACCTTTGCCACGTTCAATTAGCGTTTGGACAAATTTGGAAATCTTTTGGTTTGTTCTCCTGTCCCAATGGTGTTCAATATAGAATATTAGATTGGTCGTCCCTTACAGGATTGAGAGGTGTGAATAGGTGTGCGTTACTAAATTGTTAATTTACTATAGGCGAACTATAGTCATATTTTGAGTGCATATTTTAGGATATACCACTCTCACAAAAATCAATTAAAGCTCTTATTACTTTTTGCGTTGGAAATAAATTGCCTAAATAAAAGTGAAATCAATAGGAGATAGCCTATATGGATCCATAACTAATAATAGCATGCATAGCCATGCCCATGTAACAAGATTCTTGGTACCGTTCTTTCATTCGATAGTTTAAGTATTAAAGCAAGTTGAAAAGAGAGGCCAGGGCTGTTTTTGGTCTTTAAATAATTACCCCTAGCTAATTTACCACCATCTTTGAGAATTTACTTATGCTGGAAATTCCCAAATTTCTAGGATTCATATGGAAAGCAAAGTAATGTTCAAAAGGCATAGAGGCCTATATTTTTAAGAGACGCTGGTCTAGCTACGGTTGGTCTTGCGTTATTAACAACACTGGCACCCACAGTTGACAAGCCCAAAACGTACAAACAACCAGATATTATAGCATTAGGCCTAATTTCAAACCAATGTGCCACCAACTCATTGGGAGAGCACTGAAAAACGATTTTATACTAGATACTCGGTTGTTGTATCATGTAGGATAGAACATCTTAAACTTATTCGATTTTTTTTAGGTCAATTAATTACATTTATTTGATAAAGCCCTGTTTACATCAGCAGTCGTCACAAAGTGATTTTGCAGACATCCAGCCTGGAACCCCAAAGAGCATGCAACAAGAATTGACGCACAGAGGCTAGGAAAAACTCTCTAGTAGTTTTTTTTAATAAAAACATCATGTTACTCTATTAAGGACTAAATCATAATATTATTCCAGTCTTTCGGTTTTATTTCTCTGATGGACTACGCGATGTCATATAATTTTCTTACAAAAATTCGTTATTAATGTACATCAATCAGTCTATCAGTATAAACATCAATAATTGATTTGAATTAAGATAAAGATTATAGACCACATGCATTAAATCTCTATTGTACAAATGATCGTATATTTTCATTAAGGCGTCTTTTTTACTATCCTATAGTTTATCACAAACCTGAGCCATATATATAAAATATTATGTTTTTCGTTTTAAACCAATTTATTTCAGGAAATATTTTGAACATATATCGAAAAGTTTCACTTGTTTCAATGAAGATCACGTCATACCCAAATCATCTCTACATACTTTGAGGACAAAAGGACAGTTAAAAGTTTTCATTGACTATGTGTAAAATCGCTATCCCTAAATTGAAAATGAATAAAATTCAACCCTAATTTATATATATATATATATATATATATATATATATATATATATATATATATATATATATATATTAGGGTTATATATATATATATATTTATTGTTTCATAACTAGCTCCATTATAATAAACATCTCATAAATATCGTTTTCATTGAAAAATAGCTCTGTTTGTTTTTGTTTTCTTTAAATTAAATCTCAAATGAAGTGGCTATATATGAAGTGGCTGTGTTTGTTGAAAACATTACGTTCATTCTTCTGTGTTACAGAACTGGTCGATCACTTTAACTGTCACTGCTAAACTACTGTTCTATTTGGTTTGCACTTATGACTGATAAATAGACAGTGAATACTGTATACATTTATTATGGAAAGTCAAGCTGAAATGGGTTAATGACCTTTCCAATGACTATGCTGCCATCATGTGGTGTTTTTGTGTATCTTGCTATATTAAGTTGACGAATTACTGTATCGGCCCGGGGCTAAGAACAATGCATTGTGAAAAGGCCTAGTGTAAAAACGGTAGCATTAATACGTATGGTCACAAAATCGTTTGCAAGTCCGAGATGGGGCAAATGCCAATTGAATATTCTATTTATTGCTTCCTCAATGGGAGCTGATGAAAACGTGGTGTAATGTGCGTTACTAAAGATCTATCTATAGTAGCCAAACAATTAATAATTAATTGTCATCATTTGGATGTTACCAAATTCATTTTAAATGCAATACAATTCTTATTGTTTGGAGTCCACCTATTATTTTCTAGCTAAAATTAGCATAGCTAGCTATTCCTTAATTACTTTGCTGGCTAGTGACAACATTGTTACATACTAATTTCAAAGCACATATAGTGTAATCAGACGAAACTGTAAATAGTCCCTGTTTAAATGCATTAGCCCTGTTCAATTTTTGGTCATCAATATAGCTGCCGGCCTGCGGCGTCTATAGAATGTTAGTGACCATGACAACGACGTGACCGATTGACGCTGTTGTAACATATGAATATGATTCTGCTGCCCCCTGCTGTATGCTAAGTTGAGCTGCATATATTATGAATTGGTCAAAATCCAAACTTTGTCTATTAGGTGGGGATTTGTAATGTGTTGATATGTAAAGGTATAATCTGAAATATTTACAGAATGTTCTATGGTAGTAACTGTTCAGGGATTTGTATTGTGTCGACATGTAAATGTATAATCTGAATTATTTACAAAATGTTCTATGGTAATTGTTCATTTGGTAAACAAAACCATGGAAGTATTTGTTATTTGTGACTGCTAATGACAAATACAGTACAATTACAATATGTTTTTGTTTAAAAAAGAAAGAGGAGCAATGCTGTATTAGCAGGGTTACAGAATTATTCCAATACCTCCTGTATACATCCTACAATTTCATAACTATGTTAATAGCAGTGTAGCCAGTAACTTTCAGTATTATCCAAATACCTACAGTCTACAGTATCATAACTACGGTAATCAATTATTCTTCATGTGTTATATATCCTTTAGTCTATGTAGTTAGTGTGAATATGCAAAGTTATATTGAGCTCCGACACCTCTGATTAGTGTGATCACATATACACACATAGTCACACGCACACACACATACAATCACACAGATATGTCTATGTATTAGCTAGAGACTATACAAGCACTTTTGTTGGTTTTGTTGCCATGGTTATGGCAGGTTACCAGGCAGCAGACAGGATGCCATGGCCCTTGGGAGCAGCAGGTCACTGCACACTAAAGGCTCTCCACCCACACACACCTCTCAACTGTACTTTCACACACACACACACACACACACACACACACAAACACACACACACACACACACACACACACAATCACCCGTCAATGTGGTGATTCTGATTAATTTTTGCAGAAATGTGTCTATGCATGTGTTTAGTGGTGAGAGAAAGTTTGAATCGTGTAGGATTTTATTTTTATATTTCTGCGCACCTTTGATTCAAGATTCAAGTCTCCCACATTTTTGAAAGACCCAGTGTTTTTATCTAAATAATTTCTAGGTAACAATTAGGTACGCTACTTTAGTAGTTCTCCATTATGATGACACCTTTTCAAGTAAAAATGTTACTTTAACTAGCTGGGACGGGTCTGAGGTGGGAGGAGAGGGGCACCAACGTGATTATACATCTACCAGCAAGATGAGAGGGAAATGTAGCCTTACCTGAAAACTAGCTGTATTGGCTTGGAACTATGTACTTACTTCAACTCCATCCAAAGGAAAACCTGCTGATTAAAAGTGGTGATTGTATTTTCAACCTGCAAATATCAGGACGTTATACTAATAACATGTATTTTACACATTTATATTGTTATTTTGATCAGATGTTGTAATATATGATAACCAAAACCAGATTCATATAATTACGACTGCATTGGACCTAACAAGGTTTTTCATTAGTCAGAGCATCTGTGGATGGTTTGTAGAAAAATATAATTTTTACATGTTTTCTAAATAACCTTGTGAATGGATCGTGTCCACCTCACTTACATACCGACAATGCATATGTTCTGTAACTGTCTCATCATTATTTGTGATCTAATCCTGATTCTGATTATCCATAATAATGGTAGCATTCACTTTAGGGTAGAAGTGCTCAGAGACATAATCTATTCATTTTAGCTTTGATTGTTAATTACAATCTGATTTTAGTAAGCATTTGTAAAAGGCATAATAGATCTTAAATACAAATTCTAACAACACTTCCAAAGCTTGTGTGTATTACAGAGAAATCCCAACATCTACAGTATGTGTTCATGAAAATCCATTGAATTTAACTAATACCCAGCTACAGTTATGAGTCAGTAGTGACAATCATTTGCTTTCAGACAATTAAAAAAATTCTGCTTTGGCATAGAATGTTCAGTATTGTTTCCCTGATAACGATAAACATTGCTGGAGGTTGTTTTTTATTCCTTTTTTAATAGTATTTCTTTACAAATCCCACTTCAAAACTATCTTCAGAGATGGTTTTCTGTAGACATTAAATACGGTCATGTAACCTTACATACATATCAATTGCCAAGGCTAAAGCACTTTCAAGGCGTAATTTGTTTGTAGCACAAACAGTTCGGTCACAACAGTTGGTTTTGTAAAAAGACATATATTTGGAAGGACAGTCTCATAATGAAATCCAAACTCACAAAAAGAGTTGATAAAAGTCACAGGTGAAAACTACTAATGCTCTCTTGCAGCTTGTATTCTCTACTTCTATGTGCACATTTATTTATAGCTCACACATTGGGGTTTTACAAACGTATTTGTTTTACTTCTCACTCTCATAAAACACTGCGGACTCCTTCAATGCAATGTGTGAATGCTTTATACCAGCAGATTCTTTAGTGTGATTGAAAACAATTCTTATAAAAAGAGGAAGTCTCAACACAGACGTGGTTGTGCCTGTCACAAGTGTTAATTCATTAACACTTTATTTTTTTAGTGCAAAAATGTACATATTAACCTCCTGAGACCCAGTGTCCACATCTGAGGACACTGTTTTAGGCTTCCTGCACCATGTACTTCATTCTGCTTAACTTAAACTTATTGTCCTTATTAGAGGACAGTTGTCTGCGCCATGCTTAGATATTATACTTATCAGGTCCTACTAATCCCAAATAGCTAAGATAAATTAAAAATGCATACATTATCAAAGCTCAGGTCTTAGTTGGTTAAGTATGTTTGGTGCATAAAAAAGAGGCCTTTAATGGCTTTTCAATAAATTACAAGTTGGCATTCATCATTTGGAGATTTTTTTTGCCTTTTCACCAACTTCATAGATCAAACTGCAGTCTGTTTACTTAATAAAAATGCTTTTCTTGGTCATAAAACCAAAAAATATTAGAGGAACCCAACAAATTATCTTTTTTAACATGTTAATAGCAGTTAAAACATTGTACAGGGGTTATCCAGCACCCTGGCCTGATTCTTTCAAGACATTTGTTATAACCCAGTTGATGAAAAAGTTAAATTAATTGATCCATCTGTTCAGTGGGGAGGTTAATATTCTGCTCATATTATACAGCCATGATATTCAGTGACTGTACCAAATACTAATATTGTTTTCCCTGTTTATTATGGATGTGTAAAAACCTCTGTGCAATCTGACAATGGGGTTAGATGTGGGCTGCTGGGGAACCATCTGTCTGAAGTGTGTTTGCCCCGAAGCCTATCTAAGCTTCTTACATGAAATGTAAAACACAAAGTAATATTCTGCAAAATACATAAAGTAATATAACCCCCTGACATTTTCTCTCTTTCGCACACGTGTGACACTGTCACACTCACACTCGCATGTCACACGTCACATGCAGATACCACTTTTTCTTTTTAGCTCTCTCTATCCTCTCCCATCCACATTCAATAATTTATATGTTCCATTATATTTTACCGAAAGGTTTTCTAGCTAAACTGACATTTGTAGCATCTTTCAGCCAGTCAATCAAGGTGTTTGCCCTTGACATCAATTCAAGTGTAGCATACTTCCTCAGTAGGACGTGTGACCACTTGTGTAATTAACATGACTCCCATTAGCTGTTGCACATGCAGCAGCTACTTTTCCTAGGGTCTACGCAAGACCTTTAGCCAAGACCTATCATTTTGCAAAAGGAACCTGAGTGAACAATTTTTATAAGTATTTTATTTACTCAATAAACAATTATTCAATAAAGCTATGCCACCACCATTTATTCAATATTCAATAAAGCTATGCCACCTCCAGTCACCCTGTGTGAAAAATCAATTGCCCTCTTACACTTAATAACTGATGGTACATTATTTCATTGCAATGACTGAAACCTAACACTTCCTGTAGTTGTTGGATAGTCTTTCACCATGCTGCGGGTGAAAGTCTGGCCATTCCATGACTTAAAAGGTTTCATCAGCTATTCTGATGTAGACTTGTTTGTGCTTTGGATCACTGTCTTTCTGCGTGACCAAGACAGTGAGCTTTTGCTTCAGCTCGATGGCCTGACATTCTCCTATAGAATTCCTTTATAGAGTAAAGTAATGGGTCCTTCAATGTTGTCAAGTTGTTTAGGTCATGGACCTGCAAAGCTTCACACTACCAACACTTGATTGTTTATATGAAGTTCTTACTGTCAAATTGAATGTTTTTTTGAGACCAGAGATAATGAGATCCATGATGCCCTAAAAGTTCCACTTTTGACTAATATGTCAATAGAATTCCAAAAGGAGTCTTGACTATCTTCCAGGTAGCAAACTTCAGTCAACTTTCTGGATTAATTGTAAATCTATTTAGGTGTTGAAAGCAGTTAGTTAATCAATACAATTACAATACTCTGCCCAGAGTGTGACAATGTGCTTTGGTGCTGCAATGAAACATATACATTTTAGGAAGACAAATAAGATTCTTTATATTCAAATTATTTCAGTGTGTTTTTTCACTAACATATAATTATTATTATGTGATGTTTTAGGTTATACCCAAAATGTAACCCAATACATCACATAATAAGCACTGATGACAAGTTCCAATTAGGGGTGTCGCGATATACCGGTGTTGACGATAACCGTGATATTTAAAAAATTAAATATTGATATCATGTTAATAATACACATATGATAATATCGTATTCACTAGGCAAAAACTAAAGTTGTATTTTTCCAAAAACCCCTCTCGGTTTTTCAATACCTTATTCATGTCATTTATAGACAAACGATGCATGTGCTTAAACAAGGAGACTGGACCTATGCACTGGCATTGAAATCAACTCGTTAGCCCAACTAGAACCCCCGGGAGAGATTCGCAAATATGCGCCGCTTTTGTAGCCTATCTACATGGAAAAAAGGACGTTGTATTTTTCCAAAAACTCCTCTCGGTTTTTCCATAGCTTATTCATGGACAAACGATGCATGTGCTTAAACTACGAGTCTGGACCTATAAACTAGCATTTGAATTAACGCCTTTTCGTGGCCTATTCAACTAGGCGAAAATGTTTTGTATTTTTCCAAAAACTCCTCTTGGTGTTAGGTCTTATGTGTAATTGTTCTTTTTGTACACTTTTATTTTTTTATTTGTAGAGTTATGGTTACAGACACTCTCCACCTCCATACCCTCGTATTTTGAGTGTAATTCATTTGCCAATAGAGAGAAAAAAAACACATTAAACAAAGTTGAAGATGAATTTCACTGATAGCATTTTTTTACTTCAAATGTTCTATAGATACCGCAATAATATCGTTACCATGAATTATTTTGGCCACGATAATCGTGTAGAGAAAATCTGATATCATGACAGCCCCAGTTCCAACACGAAAGTGAGCTTGTCCGGATTAGGAAGCCTGTCAGTGCCTTGAGCCATGCTGGAGATAAGAGTTCATAATTTCTTGGCCTTTTGGATATAAATGCAATCATCCATAGATGTTGTAATACATTTACTTGCTATTAATGATTAAGACACATGGACTGGATTACATTTAAAACAGATTATTGACCACTTTCCCGCCTCTGACTTCCATTGATTTAGTCATCTTAATTGTGGGCATTCTTTATTAAAAAAAACAAATAAAAACTTGATCAAATCTTGAACAAATTATAATAGAGACATTAGGTTTGGGCCAAACTTATTACAAAAGTAATATAAATTATAATTTAACCTTTTTGTAAAAACACCCTGAGTTACAACACAAATCCTGCTGTCTAAATATGACTGCAATGGCTCCCTCTTCTGATCATGGAGGAGACTGATTAAAAACACACGCTCTACACTTTTATCTGTAGGCCCTTTAAGACAGTATGCTAGATATCCTAACGACAGACAATATCATTATTAAATAGCTAATGAGTCTTCTCCAAGAAAACGGTCTTGTAGCAGGTATTCGACCGTAAGACACAGTGACATTTTCTCCACATGCAAAATCATGTAAAAGGTAAATACCGAAGCGGAGGGATACAAACTCTTACAACATGGCGGTCACCGCCGTCATCTCCTCTCATTCTGGCCCTTCCCATTTACAGTGACTTCTACTATGATTGGCTTAGAAGCTGGAGTGTCAGCTTCCTATTGGATTCTTATATGTCACTCATAAACGGGTGTCAATTACGTAGGCTGTGCACTGGCTGTACTGTATCGTTTGGCTGAATAGTTATGTTACATTAAACGAAAAAGGAGATTGGATTTATGTAAATAGAGACCCTGTCTTTTTATTTTGAGTCGATTTTCAGCAATTCCTCTGTATTTTCAGAAATATGTGGCTGTAATACTTCAAGGTAAGTCGAATATTTGCTTCCTGCGTTTTTTCTTCGTAAGAACACGAGTGCTTGTTTTATACTTTAAGGCTACTGTAATCAAACAATTCGAGACAGACGGGTATGATTGTTGGTATTTGAAGCCTTATTCTATTATAAATTGTTTTTGTTCATACTGTTATGTGTTGTGGGCTGGGTAGTCACACTCAAGGCACTATAGATGGTTGAGTAATTTGTCGGAAGAGTTGAGTCTTGTGAGCAAGGTAATGGCTGTCGCTCGGCTTCATCAGATTGTGAAATGGCCTAAGAGCACCTTCGCTAGACGACAGATGAACCCTCCATGATGTTCAGAACGGTGAAAGGTCTCAGTGTAGATTGGAGGTGCGCGCACTTTGACCACAGTGGCATAGCCAAAACAAAATAGGCCTAGCTGTCAAGGGTAGTTGCGAGTTGTCACAGCGGATTCGTTTTGTCTGTCTATCTGTACCAACATTAGGCTATCTTGCTATTATTGGTCAATAGGTGCTCTAAAAAAATACGACTAGCCTACTAATTTGATAAAACTACTTCCCTTGTTAATCCAAGGGAAACACACATGGCCTACTCCGGCGAGGCCAGAATGGTCTGTTTCCTTGGATTAGGTCTTTGGGCGTTATTTAATGTTAAAATGACCGGTATCAAATGCTAAACACATGAGTGCATGCAAACAGAAATGTCCAGTAGACGTGGGAGCATGTGAATAGAGCTGTCCAAACTTTTTTGTACCGCAATTCATCTTTGCACAAATCTCTGTAGGCCCTAGCAGTTCCAATCTCTCGCCTTTTCTCTCTCGTTCTCATGTTTAGGCTGTCATGTTGAGTCTACACCAGAGGACATGTCATTATTGATATTTGAGTGACTGTATGGGAGTGATTATTAAAATAAACAAGAAATGAGTTAAATTTGGGGTTTGGATATCATATAATACTCTGCACACAGCTATTTCAATATGGGCCTATGACAACAAACCTTAAACAAATCCTATGATCACATTTGCGGGGAAACCTATTGTAGCCTATGCCTGTTATGCAGCAATTGTCTTCAAGAATTTTAAAAGCATTGAGCACTGTTCAAGTATAGCAGATGTTAGCTCACATGGGGTGCTAGATCTTTTCTTAGATCTTTGTAACCAAGAGAGCAATGCCAAAGAATAGACAGAATGGATTCCCTGTCCGTAAATCCACCCAAATAGGCTAACTTAACCTTCAACGTTACTTCTTGACACATCGGTTGACACATTCATATTGGAATCCAAAGTGAGCATTATAAATGTCATGAAATGTGACATGGAAATTGGCAGCCTCGTTGTGTGGAGGGTCCCAAGGGATTTGATTCTTAGCCTGTTTCCAGTGCTGCTGCTGACTTATAAGTTGGCTTTAGGGCCAGCCTGAAAGAGGCTCAATCATGTAGACTTCCAGATAATTTGTCGTTTTATCAATGCTTTAAAATGTATGCTGCTTGTCTAGTTAGCATTATTTTAATTAGCAGGTTCAACAGTGTGTGATTGGAAATCTTTAAAATCTCATTAGGATTATTGTGAACCTCACACATGATATTGTTTGTTACACAAAATACCAGCTTTTTTATTTTGGGGGTAGTTGATGGTAAATAAAAGATTAACAGTTTCAGAAAAAACAATGGAATACATATGTAGATATTTACACGCACAGCCCTGATTGGTTGAAAGGATGGTCTAGAGCCCACACACTCAACTAGATGAACAGGGATTGGCCTATAGGTTGTTTTCAATTAAGTCATTTTCAAATATTCAATTTTTAGCTGGTTGTCAAGCCTGTAGCCAACTCCAATGCATTAAAGTGCAAAACACACCTGGAGTTCACAGTATTGGCCACTATTTTATTGGATATTTGAGTGATATAAACTGTACTTTTTCCTAACAAGTAGGTCTAGGATATGTGTGGTTAAAAAAACATTTCCCTCAACTGTGGTGTCTGTCAAGTAGTATAAGGTTGTATTTGTCATTTTTTTTTATAAATCTATGTATGTATATTTAATTTCAGAGCTTTTTGACATTGTGTTCACTTCCATGGTTCAATATTGGAGTCGGTCAGTTTTCAGATTTTTGTTGCTGTAGATAGAAAAGCCTTAATTGGGGGCAATGTTTCCCTCTTATTTTAATAACAGCAGTGCCCTACCGCTGCTAAATTGTGATGCGCCTCCTCAGAAAAAGAGAATATTTCAATGAAATATGATTTTTTTCCAGAAGCTGAGGGCAGTTTACCTTCACGCGCAGTTAACTATTGCACAAGCATTGGAGCAGAGCAACAACATCATGCACCCGACGTTCTCAAGCCTTGGAGTGAGGTCAATGAAATGTAACTCTGTGCATGTGCACGTTTGTGTTGAACTGTCAGTAGGTGGCTGTCACATTAATATCAAGAAGGTAGCCATCGTCTGAGCGACAACCAAAGATAAGCAAGCTGGCTTACGAACTGTCACAACTCGATAGCTACAATCGGCTATAACAGATCAGCGTCATGCAGGCAACATTAGAGATTCAGTGTTGTAGCAACAATAAAACCTCCAGTTTTTGTGTTTTGCCTTCAAAATTAATGTCTGCAGTGTGTCTGTAGAGTGTGTACTGTGTATATTTTCAAAAGGAAAAACTGGGGAAAATACTAACAAAAAAAATTACTATTTAAATAATACTGCCGCAGTGAATGTATTGTATGAAACTATATTTTCTACACCCTCTTTAACCCCCAATGCAACACAGTAATATACTGTACACTGAATTCCTATTGCCTCATTAGTTTGTAGCTATGTAGCTTTTATTAGGAGTCTGGGAGGTGGTTCATGAACAGTTTTAGAGAATGGTTAATTGAGGGGGAGTTCTTAGGTTATTATTAGGGAATGATGTTATGACAGTATTGTTAAATAATGTTAAGAAAATAAAGTTGACAAGCAGGAGAGACTGGTGTACAAGATGGACGTTTTAGCATTTCACGCATCAAGCCTTTCGTGTCGTTGATGCCGGCGTGTCGGCCCGCACTGTTTAAATATACAACCATAGTAAAAACTAGGGATTCAACGGTACAGTGAGCCCACGGTTTGGTATGTACCGCAGTTTGTGGGTCACGGTAACTGTACAGTTTTGGTATGAATGACGTCATCATGTTAGAAGTGTTTCCACTCGAGTAGCTGACAGTGGTAAAGCAATGCTTGTGGACTGTACTTTGTTTAGTCTTCTTACCCTCGTCATCATATTGAACCAGTGTTAATTTCGTCAACAAAAATAGTGACAAATATTTGCTAAACACCTATTATTCAATTGCAGTTGACAAGACGATAACTAAATAGATCCAGAAAAAACAATAACTAAACGAAAAATATTTTGTTTTGGTTGACAAAAACAAGACAATGCGAAATTCTTTGTGACGAAAGTCTTATATAACTACCATAATTTGTAGGAGGATTTTGGTAAGGGAGCTTTTAAGTGTTTTTGGTGGTTAGTGTGATAAATGGTCGAGTTCTCTCTCTAATCCACTTTATCAATAGGAAAATCCCCAAATTGGACTCCCCAAAGTCCAGAAGAGTGCTTCAACCACATTAGATGCCCCCTTTTAAGGTATTTACCATGGCTCTCAAAAGTATTCATCCCCTTGGGCATTTATTGTTACAACACAAAATCAAAATTGATTTAAGCAGGGGTTTTTGCCACTGATCAACAATGTCAAAGTGAAAAATATAGGCCTAATCTGTAACTTCCTCTAAATGACAAATATAAAACCGAAAGTAATTGATTGTGTAAGTATTCCCCCCTTAAAAACACATTTGTGCCAATTTTTGGTTCTTAGAAGTTAACTGAATTTTCACATGACAACATCAGTATTATAAGGAAATTTAGTTAAGTCATTCATATATGGAACACTTTTGCACAATGTCACATCGATAACGGTCTATTTTCCTCTCCGAGGTAAACATGAACATTTTAATATTTAAAAAATTTGATATTTTCATAAAGGCACCTTTGGTAGCAATTACCGCCATGAGTCTTACAGGAAGTCTTTACCAGTTTTGCACTTCTGGGCACAGCAATTTTTGCTCTTTTTTTCCCAAATATTCTCAATTGGATTGACTATCATGCATTGACTGGGCCACACCAAGACACTGTTTTTAAGCCACTCCAGTGTGGTTTTTGCTGTATGTTTGGGGTAATTGTCCTGCTGGAAGATTAATCTTCTCCCAAGTCTCATTCATAGTTCAGCAGGTTTTTTCCAAAATATCTTTGTACGTTTGACCTCTATCTTCACAAGATTTCCAGGCCCGATGCAGAGAAGCATTCCCATTGCATAACGCTGCCACCACCATGCTTCACTATGCCACACTTTGCGTTGAGGCCAAAAAGCCTTACTTTGGTCTGATCATAGAATCTTCTTCCTCTTGGTCTCTGTCTCTCAGTCTCTTCTGGCAAGCTCCAACCGACATTTGATGTAAGTTGTTTTCCACAATGGTTTTCTTTTTGTTACTTTCTCATAAAGCAGACTCGTGAAGTAGCTGGGCTGTTGTTGCAGTATGCACAGTGTCTCCCAGCTCAGGCGTGGATGACCATAACTTCTGTAGATTTGCCATAAGGCCTCTTGGTGGCCTCCCTGATTAGTGCCCTCTGGCAGATACTCTTCAAATTGAAGATGGCCGGTTCTTGACAGATTCGCTCCAGGGGACATTTAATGCCTTGGAAATTCTCTTATATCCTACCTCTCATTGGTGCTTTTGAAGAACCATGCTCCGGATTTGCTTTGAATTTTCCTGTCTTCATTATGTATTTTCTGTTAGGTATTATGTTAACCAGCTGTAGGACCTGCCAGAGATAAATGTGTGAAACCTGAAATAATTTGAAACCCCTTGATTGCACACAGGTGCATTCCATTCAACTAATCATGTGACTTCTAAAGACGATTGGTTTCACCACAGCTCATTCAGGTGTTTCATAGCAAGGAGGATGAATACTTCTATTTTTCACTTTTGTGTTTGTCAGTGTCATAATTCCTGATTTGAATGTACACCGCTCAAAAAATTAAGGGAACACAATCATCACAGTACAACACCAAGTCAATTCAACATAGGAAGCATGAGTGATTGTGAATCAGTGTCACCTGTTTTGTGCAAATGAAAGTGACAACAGGTGCACTGGAGAGGCAACAGTAGGACAACCCCCAAAAAGGGAATGGTTTTGCAGGTGGGGGCCACACAATTTCTCTCTCCTTATCCTTCCTGACTGATTCTTTTCTAGTTTTGCGTTTTGTTAGTGTCCTTGTCACTACTGGTAGCATGAGGCAGTACCTGCAGCCCATTCAGGTTGCACAGGAAGTCCAGCTCCTCCAGGATGCCCCATCCATACGTGCCGTTGCAAGGTTTGCTGTGTCTCCCAGTACAGTCTCAAGAGCGTGGAGGAGATACCAGGAGATGGGCCGTTACAGGAGCAGCGCTGGACAGGGCCGTAGAAGGGCATCACCCGAGCAGCAGGACTGGTATCTGCTCCTTTGTGTGAGGAGGAACAGGAGGAGCACTGCCAGTGCCCTACAAAATGACCTCCAGCAGGTTACTGGTGTGCAGTGTTTCTGACCAAATTAACAGAAAAGGACTCCATGACTGTAGCATGAGAGCCTGACGTCCTCTAGTGGGACCTGTGCTCACAGCCCAGCACCGTGCAGCTCGAGAACACCAGTATTGGCAGGTCCGCCATTGGTGCCCCGTTCTCTTCACAGATGAGAGCAGGTTCACACTGAGCACTAGGGATGTGCATTTTACTATCCGAATAGTTTGTGTTATTACTCAAATAGTATTTCGTTAACCGAAATACATGTTTTTAAAAACTCCTAATTACAACATGAGCGCTACCACATTACGTGTGAATGAGTTCTCATGTAACATTGACCGTTCGTGTGAGAAAAGAGCGGCCACACATATGGAGGAAGCCATGTGGTTGACACGCAAAACTCAGCTACAGAACTAGAAGACTCTTTATCAATACAAAACATTGAGTTTATTGGGTGGAATAGTCTAGAGAAGCTAGTTAGCTAAGCTAGCCAGCTATATGCTATTTGCTTAACTCACCGTTTTCTGCATTCTCAAATGCCTTTCGATTCCACAGCCGAACTTTACGTAGCGTTTTGTGGCCAAATATTTTTTCTGTACATAACATTAATTCTTTAAATATATTCTGTCTTCCCTTGAATTAGTTAACTTTCATCCACTTGCTAATAGTAGGCTATGCGGTATGTAAATTTGCGTCACTTTGACTGACTGGACTGCACCAAACTACTACCGCTTTGACTGATGATTGTAAATAACAAACGTGCAAAGGAGCGCATGTTATAAAAACTACTTAAAAACGTATATACTTCTTTTAAAATGTCATGGTATATCGTCATATGTAAACATTTTAGATTGGAATTTTAATAGTATTTAGAAAAATAATATTCAGGTCTATCTATTTCAATAAAAAAATACGTATATGTAAAAAATGGGGGGGGGGCAAAATTGAATACACACAAGTACTCAAATACTATATTAATTTTGGGTATTCGAATATTCGACTATTCGTGCCCATCCCTACTAAGCACATGTGATAGATGTGAAAGAGTCTGAAGACGCCATTATGAACGTTATGCTGCCTGCAACATCATCCAGCATGACCGGTTTGGCAGTGGGTCAGTAATGGTCGGGGGAGGCATATCCTTGGAGGGTCTCACACACCTCTACATGCTAGCCAATGGTACCATGTCTGCTGTTCGGTACCGGGATGAAATCCTCAGACCCATCATCAGACCGTCATACCCGCTGGTACAGTGGGCCCTGGGTTCTTCCTGGTGCAGGAAGATGCCCGGCCTCACGGTCAGAGTGTGCAGGAAGTTCCTGTATGACGAAGGCATTGATGCCATTGACTGGCCCTCACGTTCCCCAGTCCTGAATCCAATTGAGAACCTCTGGGACGTTATGTATCGGTGCATCCGATGCCGACAAGTAGCGCCACAGACTGTCCAGGGGCTCACAGATGTCCTGATGTCTGGGAGGAGATCAACCAGGACACCATCTGCCGTCTCATCAGGAGCATGCCCAGATGTTGTCGGGAGTGAATACAGGCACGTGGGGGGGCCATACACACAACTGAGTCACATGAGTTGCTGTGATGAAATTCATGCAGGATGGAACAGCCTGTGATTTCAATTGTTTTACTTTGATTTTCGGTGTGAGTTTGAATCCAGCCTTCAATCGGTTGGTGATTTTTGGTTTCCATTTACTGTTGTTAAGTCATTTTGTTTTTAACGAATTACACAATATATGGTAAAGACTTTGATCTTTAATATATTTCCTTCATCGAGACCCGATGTGTGATTTAGTGTTCCCTTAAATTTTTTGAGCAGTATATTTTGATTTCACCCATTTTTATCTTGAAAATGTGTCAGCATTTTTTTTGTCCCTTTTTTAATGTTGTTCATGTATGGTACGGTATCAAGATGTCCTATTTCTGCTGAATATAAGGGCAAGTTACAGAATCAACTTAATAAACTGTAAATGTTATTTTTAGGAGTGGTCTGTACCAAGGCAGCTGGCAGGCTTTGCAAATGAATCTTGAGGTTATTTGGTTAATAGTTCTGGACGCCAGCTGATGGATGTTAGTCCTGCTTCTGATCCTGCAATTTTTTTTCCCAGGCCACTTCAATGTAGAGGTTTTGTCAGTATTTAAAAATGCAGTGTGCCCTTAATGATTTAATACTAGGCCTATGATGTAACTGAGATGCCTTTTGAGGAGCGACAGTCCGTATGTCTAAAGCGGATATATGTTTCAACCAGCTTTGGAGTTGTGCTCTTCCTAATTGACAGGACATTTTCTGTGGGTGTGATAAACTACATAGCTCATAAACCTGAAATCTAATCTGCCAGAAATAAAACTTAATTGGGGTATATCGGTTGCAATGCCTGCAAGACTTAAGTTTTTATTTTATTTTTTTACTCAATAGAACTTCAAAGGCAATGGCACCGTTGCCACCAGGTAATTTTAGGCCTTTCTTACACAGTATATGGTATATGTGGGCACGTTTGCCCATATATCCTATATAAAGGTTAGCCTGCTGTTCCAAATGATGGACCAAGAAACTGGTGTTTCACTTGGTGAGATCTTAAGGACGATCCCGTTGCAGATGGCCACTAACAGTTTAGTGAACATGTTTGGTTTTGTTTTGGTAAACGCTTCTCCACAAACTTATAGCGCAGTCCATAAGTATTTAGACAGTGACACATTTTGTGTGTTTTAGTGTCATTAGTTCATGCACTGGAGAGATTAAGGGACGGTTTCGCAGACACAGATGAAGACAAGTCCAGGACTTAAATAATCAAACTCAATGGAGTTTTCGGTAGATGTTTATTATTATTTTTTTTTTAGTCCTAGACTAGGCTTAATGTGTTTGCGAAACCGGCCCTAATGGTCTAGAGGTAAGTTTTGGTGGGGCATTTGGATGCTGTTGTATCTCAACATGAGGGGCAAATAAGTGTCAATGCCAGTAAAGCAGGTCACCATGAAGGTGAAAAATCTAAATAAGTCAGACAGTCAAAACATTAGGGTCTGATTTCGCAGACACAGATTAAGCCTTGTCTAGGATTTAAAAAAAAAAAAAAAAATCACTGGAGTATTCTATTGAACTTGATTTTTTTAGTCCTAGACTACGCTTAATCTGTGTCTGCAAACCGACACAAGGTGTATCAAAATCAAGTGTTTGGTTCATTTTCAAGTAGCAAGTATGCACTGGTGAGCTACGCGGTACCAAACAACCTGGTAGACCACGGAAGACGACTGTAGTAGATGACTAAAATGTTTTCAGTTGTGAAGAAAAACGTTTCAGGTGTCGAACAGATCAAGAACACACCAGGATGTAGGTATAGTAGATGTGTCAAATAGTGCCATAAAGAGAAGACTACACCAGTATAACCTCAGAGGGTTTACCACAAGATGCAAACCACCGGTAAGCCTTAATAGCACAATGGCAGAGTTGCAGTTTGCTACATAAAAACTGTAGAGTTCTGGAACAAAGTCTTATGGACAGATGAGATGAAGATTAACCTTTAGCAGAGTGATGGAAAGAGGAATGTGATGAGGAATTAATTGACGACAGCACCAGCATTAATTCTGAAGTTTACAGAATCATCTCAAGATCTAACCAAATGTCTCTACTCAATGGATGGTACTTCAAATTAAAATACATCGCAATATCAAGCCGCAATACTGAGTGTATTGTGAAACAAAGAATGACAACATTATTGTATCAGGATAATATTGCATCATGAGGTCCCAGGTAGTTCTCACTCCTAGTGCACACCCTTAGTAAATAACCTAATTAAAGCTGACAGTCAGTGCACTTCAATTTTGTACTTTTTATTTAAAATCTAATGTGCTGGAGTATGGAGCCAAAACATTGACGTCACTGTCGAAATACTAATTGCACTGTATAATAATGAAAACAATTAAATATGTTTTGTAAAAATAGGAACACCTTTAAGAACTTTTGTCTGGTTGTAGTGAAGCAGCAAGGGCCCTGAGAGCCAAGACATTTGTTGTGCGTTTGATTTATATCAAGATGTCCTTGGGTAAACTTTTGGAAATCGCACATGCTACACATCTTAAACCTTTGTTATATCTTGCCGTTAAGGAGGCAGATCCCTATCATAAGAATAACTGATCGAGATGCTTAACAGCAATATGTAAGACTGTTCACCATGATGTACACTACAGTTAAGGGTTACTCATTGACACACCAGGAACTCAATTCTTGAAACCTTTTGTTCACCACTGTTACATTCTGCTATGTTTAGCTATTGTGTCTGATGTGACTACCCTGCTTTGCATTTAAACCTGGCTCTAACGTCAAGAGTGGTGAGGTGACAAAGTCCAATATCCAAGAGAGCCCAAATAAAATGAATATGCAGAGGTCAAGAGTTTATACAGAGAAACCAATAGGCTTATGTGTCCATCATTGGATGAGAGTAAGTGATAAATGAGGCTTCGCTGTAAGAATATTAATTTTCAGGTCTTTATTTCAGAGCAGCTTGCTGCAGTAACCCCGCAAAGTCTTTGCTTACCTCTGATCATCCAATCAAGAAAAAGACAACTGAGATTTTGTCAACCTCTTCCCAATTGTGAAGTAATAACACTAGATCCCTTCTCTATTTGCTGGAGTCACATAACCACATGAGTATTATTAGCTGCCCTCCTCTGAAAGGCTTCATGGCGCTCCTCATTCCAGAGTTTTGTCCAGATTTCATTGACCAGAGCTAATCTGCTTAAAGGTCACTGACAATAATTTCTGTACATCACTCCAAAAGCTGACAGATGCTTAGATGCACTTTATTGTTCTTTCTCTCTTGCGTTCTTTCTTTTGCTTTCTCTTGCTTTTTCTCTTTCAGAATTGTATTTTGACAGAGTGTAAAAGCACCCAGCTGATAGGTGGATAAAAGGCAGATAATGAGGTGATATCAGGAATGTCTTAGCAGGTATGTCCAGCAAACATGTTTGCCTGAGCCTTTTCCACAATGTTTCTGAGTCTGGACTTTAGTTCTAAGTCACGTTTCTATTTCAGCCGTTTGGGTTCCTATAATGTCACTGGCAGTGAGCTTGTTTCTGCACTGGCTCAGCATTAAGTCGTGCCATGGCCTCATTATCTTGCCGTCTAATCAGTTCTCCAGCCAGCGCCTAATTGAGCCATCAGCGCCTTCAGGGGGGAGAAGAAGAGGGAGGATGGATGTGTCAATTACAGTAATGAGGGGGTATCCAAGCCGGGTGCAGCACTGGGAGAACAGGGCGGGCCACGAGCCACTCGGAGTAGAATCCTTGTTCTGTTTTTTTTCTACTGCTAATCAAACCAGCTACAGTTAGGCCCATAGCCTTGAATAATATGTTTGTGTGAGAGTTTACTGTTTTGATTATATCATTTACTTTAATGTCCTTCTGTGGTACTGTAGACCTTTGGGGTTTGACACCTCCATGTTGTAATCCCTGACCTCTCTTGATGCTTTTTTCGATTAAATCAAACCAACACAATGATATTTGAAGATCATATTACTTTGGATGCATTTCAGAGTGCAAAATAAAGAAATAAAAACAAGTCAAATTAAAACCCTAAATAATAAGTACACCTGTGAGACTTTTAAAATAAGTAGTTTGTCTGTGTTCAGCTGTAGAAGGTTTTGTGCCACCCATAAAACTGTATTTATGTCAATACTCAGGTTTCCATTCAAGCATTCCATACTGATTAACTTTTTTACTCTAAGAAAACCCATCTGACTGGTAATCTTGATTTAAAAAAAATCATCAGTTTGATGGAAACCCAACATTGTTCTGAACATTTGCATGAACATCTGTTGCAAAATGTATGGAAATTTAGCTAGTTGGCAAGCTATACAGTAGTGTATTCAGACGCGAGTAAAACATTTGGATGAGACGTTTCCTTTAAAACCCACACTGCGTCACTGCATAGACAGGCCCTGGTTGGTTAAGTACTGTATTACCTTTGCGGTGAACAAAAAACATAATGAACATATTAACATTTGAAATAGTTTAATTGTGAAATTGCTTAAATAACAAACCATGTTCAACATAAAGATTGTGTTTCAAGTCTGAAACAGCGATATTCAACGAAAGAGAATTGAAACTCTTGGTCTTTGAATGTAGCAATGTATTACGCTCCCGCACAGCAGACTGTTTACAAATCCTGTACCGGTTGTCATGCTCTGTTACTCTTGCTAAACAAATGCCCCTAATACACTGTGCAGCTGATTGAGAAGCCCTTGAAGAAAACCTGATCTGGAGCACACAGGGCCTCAGACTCTGATTCCAGGGTTTTTTCTCTATCAAGGGGGCGCTTAGGTGGTGAGGTGGCATGACCACGGGAGTGGTGATGGGTGACATTGGCATTCGACTACATCGTTATTACCCTTGCATTATAACCAATCTCCGCGGTTGCTGTTATGTTTTGCTGGTATGTTTTGCTGGTATCAACTTGCCTGCTGGCAACTTGCCTGTTGGACAACCAAAGTTCCATCAGAAGTCATCCTCTGTTGGACAACCAAAGTTGATCCCAAAACGTCCTCCATTATTTCCAGGCAAACGATTGTTTAATCCAAATGAACACATAGCTGCCACTTCAGAGCTATTTTAACAACAAATGATTAAGGAGGGCACTTAAAGGTCATAGGGCAGTGGGGCTTGTTAGGATTCACCAGAGTGCACTTCCATTCTGTTAATAAACGTTATGTAGCCCACAGTGTATTTGTATATGGGAGGTGTTAATAGTGGTTTAATAGTGGTCGTTTATATAAGCAGATAAACATTTTCTTTTGTCAGCTGTAGTTTATAGTAAATTAACATCTAAATACATGTTTTGTTTCTAAACACGATTTTTCTGAATCATTTAAAAAACATATTTAGTAATTATTCAACTCTGAATAAAGTCATGAAACATTAATAAATTGTGCACATTATTGCAAAGAGATTTCAAATAGCTGTTTTCTTTTTGAGAAGGTATGTTTATCAGTGTACAATGTTGTTATATACAGTTGTTATTTTTGTTCCTCATTGTTCACCACAATGGATCTATCTAGTATTGAAGTCTGCACATATAGGCTGCATAATAAGCCTGGCCTTAAAATGTGGAGGCACTTGCAATACAAAATCATTTATTGATTTAAGAGATTCTTGATTAAAGAACTAAACGCAAATATTATTTGGCGTTATGGTAGATGATTACTTGAGAATAGGATTGGTCACTCTTGCTGTATAATGATTGATAGGCTAATGTTATATGCTGTTGAGTGACACTGATTATGCAATACCTGACTACGTTATTATATGACATTCCATTAAATCTCTGCCTTTTGAGCATAAATGACAAACAACGTGAATATAGAATCAAAGGACTTAACGCCTTACTTTCTACAGCAATTAATTAACATAACTAGTTACTACATGGGAACTGTAACTAGTAACTGTAATTAATTACTTTGAAAAGTAACTTTCCCCAACACTGTTGATATCCATGTCCTATGATATCATCTATGTTTAAGTCATTTAACACAGCTATTCAGAGCAACTGTTGATAAATAGATGGATGAGCTGTTTTCAAACATTAGGCCAATTCATCCTTAAAATATGCTGATTAAAAAAGCAGTAGGCCTAATGTCATAAGTCATTCTGAACTGTAAAATACGGAATGTATTGATCAAGTGATATTTAATGCAGCTGTCAATGCCTCTCCCAAGTGGCCTACCCATACAGTAAGTTCAAAAGGCTATTCATTGAGAGAAAACAACCAGGTGTGAAGGGTAGCTTCCAATTCTAACTAGGTACTGTATGTCCTGTGTAGAAAATGTTTCTGACTGTTATTCAAGCCATTACTGTTAAGGTTGTGAGCACACGCTTAGTACCTGCCGTCATGTCTCATCAATAAAAAAATAATAATAATTAGACTAATGATGATTCAAGCCATTACTGGAGGCACAGCACAAACATTTTGTGAGCAGTTGACAGGCCAAGGAACCACTGGGCAAATGTTCACCGATATTTTTTTTTAAAAAACCTCTCACAACGTAGGCTACTGCGTATTAAAGCAAGATTGCTACTGGTGCATATGAAATTACAGTGGATATAAAGTCTACACACCCCTGTTAAAATTACAGGTTCTTGTGATGTAAAAGAATGAGACAAAGAAATCATGTCAGAACTTTTTCCACCTTTAATGTGACCTAAAACGTGAACAATTCAATTGAAAAACAAACTGGGCTGTTCATACTTGCAAAAATAAACAAGGAAACTTAAACCATTCATAAAGAAGTCTTATTTCTATTATTATTCAACAATGATATCCAAAGTTATGATTGCAAAAACCTTTATAAATGTATTGTTACAACATATAAGAATCTTCAGCCAAGAAGCAAATACATTAAAACATGATATGAAAAGGCCATGAAAAATAAATGCTGAAAACTCCATGCAGCAGGATGCCATTACATAGGCTCTCGTTCTGCCATTTTATAAGTACAGGAAATACAGTGGGTACAAAAAGTCTATACACCCCAGGTTCTTGTGATGTAAATGAATGAGACAAAGATAAATCATGTCAGAACTTTTTTCACCTTTAATGTGACCTATAACGTGAACAATTCAATAGAAAAACAAACTGAAATCTTTGAG